>OVBJ01001018.1:0-35973 GCA_900406535.1 Noccaea bulbosa | reverse complement strand
AAATTGGGATTTAGTATTATCGTTAGTTCTTTACATTTTTTTGGTATTATCTCTAGTTCTTAACATTTTTTTCCAGATTANCTAGTTCTTAACATTTTTTTCCAGATTCTAATAGAGAATTATGGTATTATCTACTTTAATTGAAACAGGTAATTCTGATCATATTCGAATTTGGTATTATCTCTAGATTATAATGGAAATTATGGTATTATCTACTTTAATTTAAACAGAAATTAGAATAATCGATTGATTGTACCAGACCATGGAAAAATAAGAAGAATCGATTGATTGTACCAAACCAATTTGGTTTGATTTAAGTGAAAGTTTTTTTTACTAAATTAACCTTAAATATACCTGTTTCCAAACAGATTTTGTTCATAAAGAGAGATGGTTTTTTGGTCCAAAAATAAAGATGTACTTCTCAATTAATAGTATAGAGATATTTCTGGTTTGACTGAACCATCGGTTTGTTTTAAGTTATTATTCTTGTATCCAAACTGTTTTATCTCCTATTCTTGTTTTCAAACAGTTTTTTTTTCTTATTCTTTTATCCAAACATTAGAATGTACTTCTCAATT
Source organism: Noccaea bulbosa (assembly GCA_900406535.1). Classification (NCBI taxonomy): domain Eukaryota; kingdom Viridiplantae; phylum Streptophyta; class Magnoliopsida; order Brassicales; family Brassicaceae; genus Noccaea; species Noccaea bulbosa. Next base: position 35,395 of record OVBJ01001018.1, on the reverse strand, counting down.
AATATTATAAAAAGATTGATTAGTGATGAGCTCCCCCTTCATTGAAAATCGGATCACCAACGCTTCGTTATATACTCTCTATTTTAAAATATAAAAAGTTTAAAATTTTTACACACAAATTAAAAATTTATTTAATTTTTTTAATTTTTCAAAATAAAGCGTATTTTATCATCAGTTCCAAAACAATTCAATCAACGAAAAAAAAAAATTCAGAATTCAAAGTATCAAAAGCAGCAAAAATAAATTTAATTTTATATAGAAACTTGAAAACCCCTTATATTTTAAAACAAAAATTCTACTCTAAAAATCATTATATTATGAAACAAAGGAAGTACAATAGAAACTCAATAAATTAATAAACACGATAAATTATATAAAAAAATCAGTCTCAAGTTGGGCCTGTGTAAAATATGACACAATTCGATATAATAATATAATAATATTTTTTTGAAACTCTTATATAAAATATAGTCTCAATAATATCATAAATTAATAATTATCATATAAAAACTTATACATATATATCTATATAACTAAGATATCTAGCTAGCTACTAAAATATGAATCTCTCATACATCTAACCGATATAGAAATTAAAATAAAATAAAAAATTAAAATATTATGACAAATATAAAAAATATAAACAATAAAGTGAATATATAAACATCAAAAATAAAATTTAAGAAAATATACATATAAAAGAAAACTCTTGTTTAATTTGAATGAAAAATTTAAAGATTATCAATATTGAACTTTTTAAAAAAAAAATATTTTTTAGTCATAATCTATATATTAAAAACTTTATATAAATTAATAAAATATTAAAATCTCGAGATTATTGGTTTAAAGATACTGGTTTCCTCGGTTGATCTAGTTGAATAACCAAATGGAAATGTAAGCCATGGGCTCTTTTAACAGATTATAAAGCCCAAATCAAAATCCCGTTTATTAAAAAAAAAAAAGAATCGGTTTGCTTGGTGATAATATTAAATATACAAAGGAAAATCAAATCCATGAATGTGAATAGAAAAATCGAAGAACCAATGAGAGGCCGAGAACAAAAGTGTGGAACGTTCATGAGAATTGAGAACCATATCATCACATGCAAAAAGCGTATAATCTGTATGATAATTTGAAATAAAGTATTTAAATAGCAACTTAAGCGAATATATAATAAAATATTATAGACATAGAGCGTAATGTGCTGGATATGTCTGGATTTAAAACTAAAGCATGCTTTGTCAGCTCAACTTTTTTTCTCTTTTACGTTATACATTACCCTTTTCTTTAAAAAATTAGCTCATTACATATCAAAAGAAAAGAGAGATATACATTACCCTTTTCTTTAAAAAAATAGCTCATTACATATCAAAAGAAAAGAGAGACCTATCTCATTTAAAATCTGTATTCGTTTAGTAGTACTATGATCTAAATGAAATACCACATTTATATTAGCACAAAATCCAAATAAATAATTCAATTAAATTATATAGTAAGAAAATCGAACAAAAACTGGTATTTGAGCGCAAACGCGGCTGAGGTGTATTTACTATTTATTATGGCAAAAATAGTAGTATATGTTTAATAATTTATTGATTTTCCATTGCACAGCTACAGCAGTTGAAAAAGGAAAAAAAATCGGCTATGAAAACCCACTAGTCCACCTTTAAAATCACAAGTTGCGTAACTATAAGTCTAGAGAGAGAGAGAGAGTTTCGTTAGAGAGAAAATGGCGAGATTCACGGTCTTAATTGTGGCGGTGGTGCTGGCTTTCTTAGTGGCAGCGCCGGTGCCGGAAGTGACGGCGAAAAAGTATACAGTCGGCGACAACAAGTTTTGGAATCCTAACATCAACTATACCATTTGGGCTCAGGGGAAGCATTTCTACCTCGGAGACTGGCTCTGTATGCTCTCTTTCTCTCTTCTGTATCTCTCTCTCTCTCTCTCTCTCTTGTCTACTTATCCTTATACTCGGATCTGTTTATATTAGATCTGATTTGAAATGGGTTACGCTTTAAATCTGGTAATAGCTTCAATCAACTTTTCTACTAAAGTTCTTCGCTTTCCGCATTTCTACAATGCCATTCAACTCGCTGAAGCGTCATTAATCATCAATTTTGTGTCTATTGAAACGGATTTGCTTCACAGTTTTTTGGTTGGATTTTTTCATACAGTGTTTCCTGACTAGTCCAGATCTGATTAGAACACAAACACACTCTTAAAGTTGTCTGAGTGAGACCCCAGTGAATCCCTGTCACACTAGTTAAAGTTGATATCTTGAATCAGACAATTTCCATTATAGCTCAAATGGGTCAAAACTCTTAGTCCTTCCTCTTATGTCAAATCCTTGGACTCATGTTTTATGGTTTGTCTCGTCAGATTTCGTGTTCGACAGGAACCAACACAACATTCTTGAAGTGAACAAGACAGACTATGAAAACTGTATCGCCGACCATCCAATCAGAAACTGGACACGTGGAGCTGGGAGAGACATTGTCACTCTCAATGTGACCAAACACTACTACCTGCTTGACGGAAAGGGTGGCTGTTATGGCGGCATGAAGCTCGCTGTTAATGTCGAGAAGCTTCCTCCTCCACCAAAATCTGCACCTGTCAAGAACATTGGATCAGTTTCAGTGGTCACAGGTCTCGCTCATTTCATTGTTCCGGTTGCTCTTTTCTCTGTTTCGACAGTGTGGGATGCCATCTTAAGGATGTGTTAGTGACTAAATCTCAGAGTTCTTCTTTTGTTGAAATTTGAATCTTGAAAAACCTCAAATTCTTTTCAGAGAAAGCTTTTTAAATTAGGGAGTGAATTGATGAATCAGCTGAGTTTCTTTACCTTTGTAATGTTGAACTGTTTTTGTTTGCTTCTTTGAATCAAATTGTTGAAAAAGGGTTGTATTTCATTTATTTGAGAACATTTAATTACTAAAATTGTCTTTCAAGATTCGAGAAATATCAAATTTATAGATTTTTGTTTAGTTGGAAGTGAATTGAGTGTATATCCGGATTATGTGTGAATGAAATATAAAAACATATGAACCTTTTTGTATTGTAATGTTATTTTGGCTTATCTGTTCCATGTGGTTTATCTGTGATTATTCGTATGGTTGAATCAAATCCAACTACCACATGTCCCTTTCATCAAGCTGTCAAATCTATTACCAAATGGATTAAATCATTAAACGAATATCTAGAGTTATGTCTATTTTTAATCAACTGTTGGTTTTGAATTTTGTTTGGAGGGATTTTAAGAATTATAGGTAAATTTCATACGGACCGTTAAAAGAAATCTAAAATGATGATATGTTGGATTGGTGGGGACGTGGAGAATTGTAGATTGGTATAATGAAGAAGATTCGGGACCATCTTTTTCTTTCCTTCTTCTTATTTGTTCAAATAAATCATCTTATCGCTTTCTTCTTCTGCATGTCTTTGCCAGAACCAATTTTCTATAAGTTAAATGACTTTCAATCTATTATTACCCAAATATGGATAGTTAGTTAATTAGTGGCGTCAGGTTCCATAAACAGAAATTTTCTCAACAACTGAATATCTAATTGCAGTTTCGACAAAAAAAAAATCTAATTGCATATTTGCAAGGTAATTTGTTTTCTGTAAGTGATACTGTATAACTTTACCGCGGTAACATTATCTGAAACAGAGTTACCCAGGGCCCAAAAGAGAGAGCGTACAAATAGTAGGCCCATTAGAGAAGGACCAACGCACGTGCTCCTGAAACTCTGGTACCTCTAAATTCAAAGTCATCGTGGCGCGTGAAGTGAGATTTTCCCGGAATTGAGTGTATTGTGAATTGTCCCGCGAAAGTGGAACGCAAGACGAGAAGGTCGAACACTCGAACGCAGAAACGAACGCCACAAAGACGGAGGTTTTGATCATAATCTCTTATGAAATGCTTATCCTACCAAAAAGTTCGTCTCCTTCTGCGACAATGCGCGCACCGCTCGTATCTCCGTCCCGGAAAGGTACTACACGCCGTTCTAACCATTTCGGGATTGACGAAAGCTCCGAGGTCTTACCTGAGCAATTCGCTCTTTCAGTTTTATGCGGCCGCCGGTGATATAGCTTCTGCCCACAAACTGTTCGACGAAATTCCTCTGTCAGAGAAAGACAATGTGGATTGGACCACTTTGTTATCCTCTTTTTCGCGGTGCGGATTACTGGTTAATTCGATGAAGCTCTTCGTGGAAATGAGAAGGAAAAGAGTGGAGATTGATGATGTTTCTCTAGTCTGCTTGTTTGGCGTGTGTGCCAAGCTAGAAGATCTAGGGTTCGGTGTACAAGGACATGGAGTTGCTGTAAAGATGGGACTTTTGACTAGTGTAAAGGCTTGTAATGCATTGATGGATATGTATGGGAAATGTGGGTTCGTGGGCGAAGTTAAACGCATATTCGAAGGGTTAGAGGAGAAGAGCGTTGTTTCATGGACAGTGGTTTTGGACACGGTTGTGAAATGGGAGGGATTAGAGAGAGGAAGAGAGGTTTTCAATGAAATGCCTGAGAGAAATGCTGTTGCTTGGACGGTTATGGTTGCTGGGTATTTGGGAGCTGGGTTTACAAGCGAGGCATTGGAGCTTCTAGCTGAGATGGTGTTTCAATGTGGGCATGGTTTGAATTTCGTCACTCTTTGCTCAATGCTATCGGCTTGTGCGCAATCAGGAAACCTGGTAATTGGAAGATGGGTTCATGTGTATGTGTTGAAGAAGGGAACGAAAATGGAGGAAGAAGGGAGTTATGATCCAGTCATGGTGGGAACGGCACTGGTTGATATGTATGCGAAATGCGGAAACATAGATTCTTCCATGAAAGTCTTCGGATTGATGGGTAAGAGGAATGTGGTAACGTGGAACGCCATGTTTAGCGGATTAGCAATGCACGGGAAAGGTCGAATTGTGATTGACATGTTCCCGGAGATGGTAAAAGAGGTGAAGCCCGATGACTTAACCTTCACTGCTGTCTTAAGTGCTTGCAGCCACTCAGGGATGGTAGAAGAAGGGTGGCGATGTTTCTACAGCATCCGGTTTTATGGTTTGGAACCTAAGGTTGACCATTACGCATGTATGGTAGATCTTTTGGGCCGAGCTGGGCGTATTGAAGAAGCAGAGATGTTGATGAGGGAAATGGCAGTGCCTCCGAATGAAGTTGTCCTTGGTTCGCTTCTAGGCTCGTGTAGCGTCCATGGAAAGCTGGAGATAGCGGAGCGGATTAAAAGAGAGCTTGTTCAGATGAGCCCAGGAAACACCGAATACCATATACTTCTCTCCAACATGTATGCTGCTGAAGGAAGGAGTGACGTTGTAGATGGGTTAAGAGGAAGTATGAGAAACAGAGGAATCAGGAAAATACCTGGTTTGAGTTCCATTCACTTGAATGGCTCTGTTCATCGGTTTAATTCAGGAGATACATCACATCCCAGAACGAAAGATATCTACCTGAAGTTGCATGAAGTGATTGACCGGATTAGATCAGCTGGTTATGTCCCTGATGTCTCTGTCCTGGTTTCTCCCTCGGAGGGTGACTTGGAGGATAAAGAGCAAGCTTTGTGCTGTCATAGTGAGAAATTGGCAGTCTGTTTCGGGCTTATGGAAACAAAACTGAAGACACCTCTTCATGTCTACAAGAATCTGAGGATATGTCGGGATTGTCATTCGGCTATGAAGATCGTTTCAAAGGTCTATGACCGAGAAATCATTATAAGAGACAGAAATAGATTTCACCACTTCAAGGGAGGCTCTTGTTCATGTTCCGATTACTGGTGAAACAGATTAAATGGTGTTCTTCAGACTATTTCTCAAACGAATTTGCAAAGTGATACAAGGTTGAGACATTTCAGAAAATTATTATTGAAAAGATGTATAAGAAACACTGTTCTACAACTCAAATGCGTACGGAAGCTGTGATCTGCAAAACGTGTTAATTGATAACAAGTTAGGTGATATCAAGAAGCAAAAATTCTCAAAATATTGATTAAAAAGCAGAGTATCATTCTCTTCTGGTCAAGTGGGAAGGTGGTCCAGTATCTTCCTTGTCTGATTCATCTTTGCTCTGCAAATCTGTAGAGTTTGGAGAGTTTTCAGCAGTTACAGTCTCATCATCCTCGCTCTTAAGAAGCGATGAGAATGACAAAGGATTGTAAGTGGAACTGGCCTTTCGTAATCCTCGTATAGCTCTCATTGCAGCGAGTGTACTCCTATATATATCAAGATTTTCGTCGCCGAGTGTTGAGGAAGTCTCGGCTGAGATTCTAGGCGAGTGGTTTTCATGTGAGGTTGACACTGTGTTAGAAGACTCTACAACTTCTGCTTCAGATGGGAAGAGAAGCTCAAGATTCGCCTCGCATTCGCGGACTAACCTTGTAAGTGGCTCTGTTGTGAAAAAAGGTTGATGGAGAACAACTTGTGTGAAAGGCAAACGTAGAAGCCCTCCTGTTCTTTTGTCATGCTTCTTCAAAATCTTGACAAGCCCTGGAATCCAAACATGTTTTAGCATAATGTCTTTTGTGAACAGAAACTATAATATATATGTGTGTGTATATATCAGACCTGCAAAATTTAGGGAGCTGTAGTTTTTAAGGAGCACCATCTCGCCATGAATGGTAACAAGGTCTCTGCGAATATCCATCATTTCTTCGCTGAACTCGCTTTCTGATGCGAATTCTCCATCACTACCATTCCTCTCCTTAACTTTCTCGATTCTTTCTTTCAACTCCTGTTTGCAATGATGAATATACACAACTCAGTTAAAGCTCGAGATGAAACTGCATACGTGAAAGCTAATTATCTTCAAACAAGCAGAGCAAGAAGATGACCAAGCATCATACACCATAACTGCTAACTGCTAAGCAAATAAAAGCCAGAATCTACTTGAAGCTCGCACACACAAACTAGATCCGATTAAGGGGAGAAGAATGGGCTCAACGTCATGAGGTTTCCTCTTTGATTAGAGATCATCACTAGAACTATCTGGTTTCAGGGTACTAAACTACCTGCAATTCGTTTCTATGATTCGAGACCAATCATCCTATCGAAGAAACCTGGTATAATAATCATCTATGGAATGTCGATCCGATTCTGTGCAATTCTTAAGCTCTGAATCAGTAATCTGCAGTCTAGAGAATTCCGAAATTGACTTAAAACATTGTGAAGCTAAAATCAGCAGATAGAACAATCGGAGATTCGATGAAAGTAAAAGCAGTGAGAAGCAAAAACCTGTAATCTGATAACGAAATCCTCTTCTTTGTCGACGTAAAAATCGTTGAACTTGTCAAGTTCCTCATTGAGTATCCTCACAAACGAACTCTGGAGATCTTCCGTAGGCCTGGCGCCGGGAGCCCCAACGTCATCGGCGGCGGAAGATAGGTTAGTAGTGTCGGCAAAGACGGGACGCAAGTCGATCCGATCGGAATCTCCGGCTCCTAAATCGGCGGATTGGTAAGGGTAATATTTGAGAAGCTTTTTCAAGGGTTTATAGCAAAGGAACTTGTCTCTCCACTCAGGTAAGGTTTCTTCGAGGTGGGTACGAAACTCTTTGCCGAATTTCATGTAGAGCTCGTTGGATCTGAGAGCTACCAAGTCGGAGATTGCGATGGTTTCTGGGATTTTGGATAAGAACGAGAGGCTTTTGCAAGTAGTTCTAGAGAGAGAGAGAGAAAAAAAGCGCAAAGGAATCTTACAGGGGAGAGAAATGAGAATCTGATGAAGTTGACGTGGATGGCTCCGATTAAATACTGACCCATTTTAACTGTATCCTTATTGGTTGGCTCCATTTTTTCTATTTTAAGTCAATCTTATTTATTTGTACCCACAAAGTATTACTGATTTAATGACTTTTCGGATTTCATTTGTATACATATTATGGTCGAATCTCATCTTCCTTTCTCTTCGGCATTTGATTATTTTCATTTACAGTTTTAAACTCACCAACTCGTGAGGATGCATTTATATATTCCACAAATTTAACACATATTAATAGTATTGCATAATTATTATACTTTTCTCTAAAATTGGCTCTTAACCAGAACTTGAGATGAACCTTTGAGGCTTTGACGGGCTTGAAAGGTCATGCAGATGCAGAAAAAATAGAGAGAAAATAAACTAATGGAGTATTTTATGGTATTGAAATGAATATAGAAGATTCGCCTCTACACAACGAGATTCCTTCTTTGTTTAACGTATAATTAATTAGAAACGGATCCACTGAATTAAATTCTCTTAATATTTTATCGTATTGCTTAAAATTATACAATTAATGAGATGTTCGAGTCACGACTCTAGGTTATTATTGGGCTAAACTTTTTTGTGACCAAGACTAAACAACTTTCTTTTATCACAATTCTTCAAAAGTCCCGCTGAGAAGATCCAATATGTTTTTAGCAAGTGATAAGATTTGTTTTCTGTTTTTGATATTTTCGTATAATATTTCAGACCTGCAACATTTCACGGAGCTACTATATATAATTTGTTTTGACAACAACATAACACCTTACGATTTTTGTTTCTCTATCTTTCTTTCACCAAACATGTTACGATTAATCATTTTAAAGAAAAAAAAAAAAAAAAAAGAATGGCAGATATGGGAAAATTAAGGAATCGGCGAACGTAACGGCTTTAACGTTAGTAGCTAGTTTAACTCGACACGGCACCGTTTTCTGGGAAAAAACGATGTCGTTTTAGTTTTGGCGGGCATGGTATCAAGACCCTGAAGAATATCAGCTTCCAAGTCATCAAAGTCCTCAACACCAAAGCTGAAGCGAACTAAGTTGTCTTTGATTCCATATTTGAGCCTTTCTTCTTTCGGTGTATCCCTGAATAAAACCACCCCATAAAATTTATATAACCACAAACTAAACAACACACAAAACTATCAATGTGTAGGTTTTAGTGAAAAATCATTACCAGTTCCTTGCGGCGGGTTGGTCCACGAAGCTCTCGCATCCACCAAAAGATGTTGCGATGTAAGGGATCTTCAGAGAATCGATGAACTTGCTCGTAGTCTCCATGTCTCCATCAATCTATTTGCAAATAAAAAGGATAAAAAAAAAACACACGTTTTTAGGTTACATTTTCTTGGGTAAAAAAAAATATATATATATAATCAAAGGTGAAGAAGTGTTGCATCATTTTCAGACCTCGAAAGTGACCAGAGCACCAAAACCAGTCATTTGTCGTTTGGCTATGTGATGTTGGGGATGACTTGGAAGGCCTGGATAGTAAACGCGACTCACCTACCACCATCATATACTTTGTTTAGATTTTCAATTTACTAATAGAAAGAAAGTATATATCTTGGTGAAAATATGTATATAAAGAATAAATATATACCTTGGGATGTGATTCTAACATTTGGGCCATCTTCAAAGCGGTTGAGTTCTGTTGTTTTACACGAAGATGCATTGTCTTCATGCTTCGGATGAGTAAATATGCAGCGTTCTGTTTTTCACAAAGACAAGAGTTAACCAAAGGTTTACAACTCTTGAACTAATAATTTGTCTAAAAAACAGATTTTTGAGCAGGCTTTTATGAAGAGCGAGGATCAACCCTTACTTACCGGATCAAGCGCGCCTCCCAAAAGATTTTGCAAATTGCGAATCTCGGAAACCAACTTGGTCGAACCAGATATGCATCCAGCAAGAACCTGTGAAGAAGAACATGGAAAAACATCATAAGTAAAAAAAAATCAAAAACAATGATTCCCGGTTTTGAATTTTTGTTTTACGCACATCGCTGTGTCCTCCAATGTACTTTGTAGCAGATTGGATAACGAGATCAGCACCAAGAGCAAGCGCTTTTTGATTCAATGGTGATGCAACGGTGCCGTCTATACAAACAAGTGTTCCTTTTTCGTGACAGATTTTCGAAACTAGCTCAATGTCCACACATCGAAGAAATGGGTTTGTTGGTGACTCGGTAAAAAACATAGAAACCTGCATAACAGAACAGACCACTAATTAATTCATTCACATATCGTTTTCCAACTTTTAAATTGCATGCTAAGCTATCTTGTTGTATAAGTTAGTATATGCTAAGATAACTTGTTATACAAGCTAATAATATACCTCTTGGTTATTTACTACATCTTGGAGCCCCGCGATATCAGCCGAATCAATCAGAGTCACCTGGAGACATCAACATACCCATAATTAACAAAAGGGTTAATTGCAATGAAACAAAAGGAAAATGATGAAGTTTGGGTTTTTCTTACAGAGATTCCTAATTTGGGAAGAAAAGTCTCAATGAACATCCTTGTCTCTGTGTAACAATCTGTGGTTGTCACGATATGTCCACCTTTTGGAACCAATGCCAAAAGCATTACAGTGATTGCACACATCCCAGATGACACAATCAACGTTGCTTCAGCACCTTCAAGTGCACTGATCAAGAAAGCATAAGAAGAAGGAAAAATTAATAACAAATTAAAATATCAATGGATAACGAACATCAAGAGAGAGAGACCAGACCTAATCTTCTCTTCAAGTACCCTAGTTGTTGGGTTTCCGTAACGAGCATACTCGTGACATTCAATCCGTTTCTCCTATAAATTAAAGTCAAGAGCTATCCACCAGAATCAACACATTGTTCTAATTCAACCAAAGTAAGATTTAAAAAAAAAAAAAAAAAAAAAATTCGAAGATTTTTAAGCTGACCTTGAAGTCGATTAGCTCGGAAGTGTTCTTGAAAAAGCAGCTCGTTGAGTTGACTATAGGGGTCGTGATCGAACTCGTGACAATACCACGGCCTAATCTTTCACCTGATCATTGTGAACCACGAAACCCAGAATAAACCCCACTAATTAATTATCTCCGATTCTTTTCAAATGAATACACAAAACAGAAACAAACCACAAAAGAGAGAGACAATTTTCTGATCAGGCTTACCAGCATGAACAACGAGACTCCCATCGGAGCTCAACAACGAGCGTTTCAAACCCTTTTTCGTGTTTTCCATCTTAAGAATCGATCGGTGTTTAAACTTCGAGATTTTACGTGCAAAGATTATAACGAAGACGAAAATTCAAGGGCCGATGGTATAAGTATTTTTATCACTGAATTCTCGAAATAGTAACCAATTTTCTATTCTTAATTTAGAAAATTCACACTAATCACTCAAGTACGTTTAAGAAATCGAAAACTGAAATAGAATAAAATTTTCGTCTTCTGATACTCTTTCTTTCTCACCCTCTCCAATTTTCACTTGTTCTCTTCTCTGAAGGATTTGATGTTTGATGAGTTATTGATATTCGAAGTCTTTACAGTGGCACCTATTTATATATAAATATAGTTGGTAACTGCAAATATTAGAAACATGTACTTCTATATATTAAGAGAGAAAAGAAGAGGAAGATTCATTCGCACAGGTAAAAGATAGGATGCGATTAGGGTTTGTTTAGTTTCTTAATGCACGTGAATTTTATGTTTGTTTTCAGTTCTTTTTTATTTAATAATCGTTGTTAGAGACGGCTAAATCTTATACAGTTGTTAAATAGAATTGAACGACTAGCTTTTAACTTCGGGTTCAGGATAACCACAAAAAAAAAACATTCATTACTGTAGAGAGTATAATATAATATTCAATTATCTTAAACATATAAAAAGGAAGGGGTTCTTGTTGGGGGTCATCATAGACATATTAAAACATTTCAGTGGCAAATTAAGGAGTAGTTTTGTGGCCGGAAATCTCTGTATGACCAATTTTCCAATATATATATATAAAAAGTTATGCTCAATCCATCCAAGTGATCCATAAATTTCACAAGAATGAATACAAACATCTTTCGTATCAGCAAATCGACGCGGTTCAACCGCAGATCCAGGATTTTCACAAGAACTTACCAGGTTAAACAAATTAGAAAAATCCAATTGGAAAGAAAATCACTTAGGGGTTTATTGGGAGTATAATTTGTGTGGATTTTGAAAATTTTAGAAGTTAAGAGAATTATTAAATTTATAAAGAGTTTTTGTTAGATTTGGAGAAAGTATGTAAATTTAGAAAATCAATAAAAATATTTTATTGTAATGGACTTTGAGAATCTAAGGGTTATAGGTAGTATTTTGAAAGTTTTGGTTCATGTGTTAATTTGTTTAAAATTCATCTCCTAATAATAAAGATTTAATGAATTCATAGAATCATTAAACTTGTAAACTTTTTGAATAACAATAGATTTTGTATGGAATTTAAAAGTCATCAAACCAATAACAATGGATTTTAATAAGAATGTCAAAATTCATTAACCAATAACAATGGATTTTGAAAATTTTAACAATCAACACAAATTCTACTCCCAATAACCCCTCATTATCTAATGGTGGGCTCACTGGGTCGAAAATTTAGACCGGTTAGGTTTGTGTGGGACATCAATATGTTATATGTGGCCCTTGAAGAAAATATAATACTCTTTCTTTCTGTCATCATATGAAATTCACTAAGACAGAAAAAAAAACAAGTTACATAATAGAACTACACAAAAACGCCAAGCTATGATCACGTGTTTTTACTGGCGAACATAAAAACAATATTAGAAGTCCACGTCGCCACGCGGAATTGCAAACTAACTGTATGTATATTTGATTGATTGACCAATATATTGATAATTGTTCTGGATTTATTTTGTTCTGTAATAAAAGTTGATTGGCACTTAATTGCAGATCCACCTGCCTTTTAATTGGCCTGCTTCATTTGTTGTCTGATCCAAACGAAGCAACTCGTACTTGCTCTAAACAAACATCATCCTTGGAGGAATGAGATCATAGATAAAATAACTAGAAAATAACAAATGCATATTTTGTTTGACGAATACTCAAATGACTACCTAAACCTAAATACACAAGCTGGATATGCAAAGACAGATGTGAAGCGTTTTTTATTTATTTCGACTATCAAGTAAAGAAATATTGTTCATCAGATCCAATTCAACTTTTTGACAATAAAACACAAACGGACCAGGGTCAAGCAATTTAGGACAAAAAATCTAAACTTTCTTAGACCCAATTCAAATCAATAAGTTAACGCAAACACTCATGATTCTGTTTAAGAGATCAAGTGAATGTGAATGGTGTTGTTATTGGACGACAACAAAAGGAAAGACGTTCTTGACTCGGATTGTAAACCAATGGCAATTTTCGCTCCAAAAAATGGTCTTAAAACCGTATAAGATGCTCTTCAAACACACACATGTGATAAAATATGAATCATGAGAAAAAAAAAAATGCTAATCAGGGAGACATCACCCCCAGATTCCCAGCTTTTGGCTTCTTATTGTAAAAAGGGAGAAGAATGGTTTAGTGAGGAGCATTGGCTTCAACCTTCTTCGCAGACTTGGTTATCTGCATGTGAAAAAAAAGCAATTTGTTGGTACTTAGAGCATTAGCGATATCCACGCTTTGCCAAAGAGAGAAATGGCACAAGGATGAGCAAACAACACAATTCAACATGTTTGAATAGCCATAAAAGAATTACAGACCGCGACTAACAATCATAAACTTTAAAAAGCTCGTAACTTGAGAAGCAGCACATCCAGAAAAAAGATACCACAAAGCGATACAAATTCAACAAAGCTATTCAACCAATTGCGACACTTTTGTATATGATTATCTAAAGGGAATATAAGATCAGAACTCAAGAGGTAATCAGTGGACTAGCAGAAACAAACTAACAAAACGAGCAAAGCAAAGCAAAGCAGCATTTCTGCTATTCACATAGCTACAGAGAAGTACAAAATGGTGGAAACACAATACGGTATGCTTAACAATCAAGCCAAGTTATCAAAATTTTGCTCTCTCGCACCAAAATCAGGAATTTTCCAAACATCATGTATCAAAATGTCACAATCGTCAGATGATGAAAAAAATACTCAGAATCAATACCCTTTCCGAGATCATCGATCAGATATAATACTATATTGCAGATTCGTAGCAGATAATCAGAAACTGATGACAAAGTCTTCAAAAGTTTCGATTAATTTTACCTTCAAGACCTTGAGCTTCATGTTCCCGTAGACGAGACCCATTCCAAAAGCCGAAGCACGAGCCACCTGATCATCAAAAATCGAAAGAGTCACACAAACTCTTTTATGAATCGGTGCGCTACAGTATCGGGTAGAGAGAGAATTTACAAGAGCAAGAGAGCTGGTGCCGGAGTAAAGTCCTGGAGGCAGCGTCATTGGCAAATCACTGTTAGTGCCCTCGGAGTCGTCTTCGTCTTCGTCTTCAGAGAAAGCAAACCCTAAAATCACAAATCAATCGATGAAAGCTTCCGAAATCCCAAATTCGCGATTCGTGATAACAATCCTCTTTCCTTCTCTAAAGGCCTAGGTAGCTTATTGGGCTTAAAATGAGCCTAAATATTATCCAGTTTCTTTTTTTTCAACCAAATAAATAACATTATGGTCAAAAAAATAGTGGATCTGCGGGGTCCAAAATGAATTGGCTTATTCCTAAAAAGTAAAAAGTCTTGGTCCCACCTATTGTCTAGATTTGTGAAAAATTAATGAAAATATTTTTCAAGGATTAGATAACTTGGTGCTTGAGAATTGAGATAGCAATAGCAATAGCAGTAGCAGTATAGCACGAGCCATAGGCCCATAGTCTTTCGATCTTGTTTGATGTCTTTTATTTATTTATTTACATCCACATATATTCATGATTTTATTGTTATACTCATTTACTTTTCTCAGAGACAATACAATAACTAAGTGTGATATCTTTCTGGAACTTTAGGTCCTTTTTGGGATATCTTTTGGGTCCACTTTCATGGGGTCGTATCCAAATAAATAGTATCCAATTATCAATACGATCACATTTATGATTTCATTTTACATATATTGGTTTGGTCATTTTTTCCGGCTTTGGTGTTTTCTTAGATCTTTTTTTCACATTTAATTGGAAAATGGAAAATGGGATTCGAGAGGGGGCAGAAAAGGACATGAAACAACCAACATTTAATTTTATCTTATAGTAATCGACATGTCAACGTGTTGTTTTCATAGCAGCCACATTATCATTATGTAACTCAAAATCTTTTCATATCTCTTGCATGGTAAATTAGCACATGTATATAAAAAAATGACCGAAACAATTTAAAATTTGTTGTTTGTTCACTGACATAGTGACATTGGGTTATGTGGTAGGTAGTGGCCAGATGCTGGTTGATTAGAGGAGTGTAAACCAATAGCAGTGTCAAAGTGGCTCTGCAGAAGAATACCATATCAAAGAGCTAAAAGTTTAGAGAAGATAAAATATAAGTTTTGGGTCTAGATCAACAGCTGATTATTGGTCCAACCTGTTTTTTAGACACAAATTTGAAAGAGGGTTAAGAAGTAATCATGTAGGAATTATTTTCCAAGGAGGAGTGAGTGTCTTCTTTTCTTTTTTTTTTCATTTTTTTTTTTTTTAACGGAGTGAGTGTCTTCATTTACAAATAACAAAATTTAGTATTTTTCACAATACGTTGATCATTTAATCATTTTATCTTGCTCCAAAATATTAGATTATTTGTATTTTTTTTGTTATCAGAAGCAAAATGCCTTTTTGACTGTCCTTTTCATGGGAATATTTCATCTAAATAGCATAATAATATAATAACGAAACAGTAATTTTGTGCAAAAAAAAAAAATAACAGTAATATATCCTTAATAATATATTAAAAGAAAACAAAAGTTGGATTAGCCTAAAATGATCTAAGGGAATNAAAGTTTTAAAAAAAAAAAAAAAAAAAAAAAAAAAACTATAAACTAAAAGAATCAACATAGTGAAGAAATATCGACCGTTGATTCAGAACATGGACGGTGAATCGGACGGTGAAGGATCCACAAAGCTAAAAATGCTGTCCAAATAATTCTTGCTGTCCTCGTAGTAATTGCAATCACCACCACTACTCTCGACGGCCGCCTCGTTTTTATCGTCGGAGAAACTCCGGCCTAGCGAATCGCCGCCGAGCAAAAGATCCGTGAACCCTTCATCGATTCCTTCCACCATCTGCGTAGTTGCGAATTCGTGAATCGTTGAATTGATCCAATCGTTTTCTGGTTCTTTGATCAGAGCCAGAGCCGTGGTGGATGATCCGACAAACGCAATCTTCGTCGGGATTCCGCTAGATTCCTTCATCTCCGAGAATGACACTGTAGATGTCGGAGATTCAAGCTGCTGTTGTTGTTGTTGATCTGCATTGCCTTACCAAACACGAAAAAAATCAAACAAACTTTAAAATTATAAATACAGAGATTTAGTGTTCTGTTTTTGTTTACCTTCGTTTGTTTTTGTTGTCCAATTGGTTAACAAAGTCTTGTGGGTGAGCACATGTTGATGAGCTGATGGTTTGGTTTGGTAATGAAGAAGCCTTGATTCTCTAGCTAGCCTTGCTTCAGCTTCAAGGCGAGCACTTTCCCATTGAGCCATGTGGCTAAGTGTGGCTGCGTTCTTGGATACACCAAGAGATGACAAGGGAGTCTCGTTTTGGGGTTTATGAGTCACCGGATCAATCCCCATTTTAACTAACCGTTTCTTCAAATGAGTGTTCCAATAGTTCTTGATCTCATTGTCTGTTCTCTTTGGCAAGTGCGTCGCAATCGCTGACCACCTATTATACGTTATAACAACAAAGTTTTCAGATAAAGGAGAAAACTTTTAGGAAAGACTTGAGATTGTTTGTTTGTTTGTTTGGGTTGGAGACCTGTTTCCTAAGAGAGCATGGAGTTGAATAATGGTTTGTTCTTCTTGCAAGTTGAATTTGCCTCTTTTGATGTCTGGTCTTAGGTAGTTAGTCCATCTGAGTCTGCAACTTTTCCCGCATCGATGGAGACCTGAGAAGAAGGAAGTTAGATGCGGGAACGTTTTGAATATAGAGAGAAAGATGACAGAGAATTTCACAAACCAGCTTTCTCAGGCAATGAACGCCAACTTCCATGGCCATGTTCTTCAATATAAGCCAAAAGTTTCTGATCTTCTTCCGGTGTCCAAGGTCCTTTCTTTAAACCCAATTTGTCGCAGCACGGCGATCTACCCATTTTCCCCCAAAAAAATAAAACCAAAACTCTAATCTTATAGTCTGATACTACAGAACAAAGAAAAAGATAATAAGAGATATTTCATTCATCACATCATCATCATCATCATCAGAGCACAAAGGAATGGTCTTTTTGGCTACAGTAGTAGAAATGTTAGAAAGTGAAGCATATCTGAGTGAGGAAGGATGATATATAGAGGAGAGAGAGAAAAACACAACACACACGAGAAATGAATCCCCATTTTCCGGCTCTCTCACATGGCTGAGCATTTATTAACAATGGGGTCTCCAGAAGTTATTACCTTTGTGGCTCAAAGACCTGGAAACTAGTCCCCCCTTCTGTATTACTCTCTCTTACACACACAGAGAAGGAGAGAGAGAGAGACAGAGATTACACACAATAACATCAAAAAGCGGTGATCTTTTATTACCTGATCCCACTGTGACTTTTCCACATTATCACAAGATTAAAGCGGTTATTTCCTGTGCTACTAGTAAATTCAGGTCATGGTCTATGCAACAGACCTCACTTCCAAGCTCTTGCAAATTAGAGTAATGATCACAACTCATTAATTCTCTCAAACATTGAAATTTTCAACAAACTGTTTTTACACTAAGGTCTAAAAAAGAAGAAGATGACTTTGGTTTGTTTTCGCTGGCCTCAGGTTACTTTTACTGGTAGTATAATAAGACCTTTAACCTTCACAATGTTCTCATTTTTTCCCACTCTATGTAGTTACTATAACTAGTAATCCTTATTTAGTCCACACTACATTAAGTACAAATTGATTTACTTTTTACATTTTTGTTTTCTCTCATCAGTCTTTCCTAAAAAGAGTAGATAGTAAATGCTGTTAAAAAGGGCGGTGACTAAGAGGAAACTGATACTACAATGGGAAATTAATGAGACAGAGAGCATAAAAGTAGGAGAAAACTTATTACAGATGGAAAAAATGTAAATTAATTTATCCATAGACTTTCCTGTTTGCTAAACTGTTTCGTGTCTCTTAAAATAGTAAAATCCTAACCTGTGTCAAGCAAACCATTAGCTACATTATTACTACAATTCAGTTCACACGCAACACTATATTTGGTATGCACTAGATAAACCCTCTAGCATATACAATGATAAGTTATTGAGGGCTCTAGGTTTTAATATAGTTGAGTAGAGAGGTATAACAAGAAAATAAGTAATGGTTTTGGAACCATTTTGTGGTTATAGAGAAATTAAAAACTTCTTGCTGAAAAGCCTTCGCGTGTGTAGTGATTTCTTACATCATTTAATGAAATGTTCCATTGGCTGCTTCACTGTTCTTTGGTGTCAAGTCAGTGAGTTATATCGTATCAAAGTTTTCACATTAGATAGAAAACAAAAAAAAAAGTGTTCAGAATCATTTGCACAATGGACATCGTCTGAGAACTAATAAGCATCAGAACTTTCATTACTTATCTAGATTCTAGACATTCTTTGAGAGCAATGAAGATGTACTAGGCCACTAGCTATAACCCAAATGTACTTGGACTGGTGCTCAAATTAAATCAATGTTTTGGAAGTCTATTTATATCATCTTACGGCCTAAAACGCAGAATTCAACCCTTGATTTGATATTTTGATCTCATATGGTAAAGGTATCTTGTAGGTGGTACAAAAGTAATCGGCAAAGGTAAATTTTGCTGCCAAGAAAGGTAGATGATTTATGAAGGCGAAGCGGTGAACATTAAAGAGATTTTACAAGACCAAAGAAGGAAGGAAGAGTAGCTTATAAATTAGAATGTGTTCCATGAGAGGTAAAGGATGGATTTATTGAGGTGGGCTCCAAGCTATTGGGATAGAGAAGAAGTATCTTCATCGAATCAGATAACGATAAGACAAAATCATAAAGATTTGTACAAATAAATACAAAAAGAAATCAGTTCTATAGAAGAAGAAATATAAAAAGGAGAAACAAATACTAAATGTGATTATGAAAGCTGAAGAAGAGAAGAGGTCATTGGGATCAAAAGATAAAAATCATATTGGCTACAAATGATGTAAAGGACAATGGGGACAAGCCTCTTTTAATGTATTTGCTGATACCATATTGCCAGCTTCTACTCTCTGTGTATATGGTCCTAACATAACTTCAATATAGCCCTTCATAAATTATGCCACTTGTCGAGTTTCTATCGATCCACGACTTCCCACATATGTTGCTACAAATCTCTTGCATAACTGTACTTGATCAGTCATTGCAAAAATCAAGAAGTCACTCCTATGAAAATCAGAAATCTGAGCCTGAATTCATGCCATGTGAGAAGTGAGAACTGAGAAGAGATATAATTTGCATCATACTCTGCAACATCAGACTGAAAAGATTTAACACTCCTACTTTGGTTCGGTAGTAGTTACCGAATCTTTTTCAGCTGGTACATAAAGAATTTTAACTACTACTAAACTATAATATGGTACAAAATTGGACATAAACAAGGTTCACTGTTAAAAGGGTTTGTTGTTTCTTTTGAAGAAAAATGAAAAATTTATTTTTTCGCTGTTGAGATAGATAATTATTGATTGTGTCGATATGTTTAACTTTGAGAGAGTTCTCGATCACTTTATTAGATTTTGACTCCTGTTGTCAAAAAAACAATAGCAATTAAGGCGTCGAAATTAAAACAAGTCTTTGATCACTCACCTTATGAAAATCTATCAGTGGAAAAAAACTCAATAATATACGTTTACGGATTGTATAATTTTATTTTACAGGTTGAATAAGTTATAATATGGAGTAAGAGTTAATTGCAACAAACAACCAACTAATAAAAATCCCACTTAATAGAGAAAACGTTTAGCGAGAAGATAAAATACGCAAACAATTGTGAGAAAGGACTATCTTCATTTAAAATTTGAGTAGTGACGGATCAATTCCTTGCAAAGTCACCTTCAAAAGAGTACACAGAAACTATTGAGACATCATATCCGACCAAGAAAATGAGAAACACAGTTACTACTTGTTGTTCCACCACCAAGAGCAGCTACGGTACCAGATTTTTAACTGCCGTTAAGGCGAATCAACTCCTTTATGTATACCGTAAATCCCAAATTCTCTGTAACTATGTATACGAATCGTGAAATTGTTCTTTTTCGTTTTTTCTTTCTGCGGTAACATTCTATTTTCTTCTAATTTAATGTCCGAAAACGGCGGCGTTTGGATATATACCGGTTTGACCCAATGGGACATACCTTATAGGCTTATACCGAAAGCCAACAATTGAACCGCCGGAAACGCGATGATCAGGAATCAAACGAACGATCGAACCGCCAATCGCCGCCGTCCTCAACTATGGCAGAATTGCACAAATCTCCGATCTTTGAAGCAAATTCACGCTTTTATGGTCGTTAATGGACTCATGTCTGATCTTTCCGTTGTCGGAGAGCTAATTTACTCGGCTTCTCTGTCGGTTCCTGGTGCGCTTAAATACGCCCACAAGTTGTTCGACGATATTCCTAAACTAAACGCATCCATTTGTAACCATGTGATGCGCGGCTCTGCTCAAAGCTTGAAACCTGGAAAAACGGTTGCTTTGTATACGGAAATGGAGAAACGAGGTGTGAGACCTGATAGGTATACGTTTACGTTTGTTCTCAAGGCGTGTTCGAAGCTTGAGTGGAGGAACAATGGATTTGCGATTCATGGGAAAGTAGTGAGACATGGGTTTGTGTCGAATGAGTATGTTAAGAACGCTATGATCCTTTTTCACGCTAATTGCGGAGATCTGAGGATTGCAAGCGAGCTTTTTGATGGTTCTGCGAGAGCTCATAAGGTTGCTTGGTCTTCTATGACTTCTGGGTATGCTAAGCGAGGGAAGATTGATGAGGCGATGAGGCTTTTCGACGAAATGCCGGAAAAAGATCAGGTAGCTTGGAATGTGATGATTACTGGTTGTCTGAAATGTAAGGAGATGGATAAAGCAAGAGAGCTCTTTGATAAGTTTACAGAGAAAGACGTTGTGACTTGGAACGCAATGATCTCTGGATATGTGAATTGTGGATACCCTAAAGAGGCACTAAGTGTGTTCAAGGAGATGAGAGATGCTGGTGAACATCCAGATGTTGTGACGATACTGAGTTTGTTATCTGCTTGTGCAGAGTTGGGAGACTCAGAAACTGGGAAGAGACTTCATCTGTACATCTTGGAAACAGCTGCGGTTTCGAGATCAGTGTATGTGGGAACTCCTATCTGGAATGCTCTAATTGACATGTATGCAAAGTGTGGAAGCATAGATAGCGCGATCCAAGTGTTCAGAGGAATGAAAGAGCGGGACTTGTCGTCTTGGAATACTTTGATTGTCGGTTTGGCTTTGCATAATGCGGAAGGATCGATTGCAGTGTTCGAAGAAATGCAGAGGTTGAAAGTCTGGCCAAATGAAGTTACTTTCATTGGAGTTATATTAGCTTGTAGCCATTCAGGGAGAGTTGATGAAGGGCGTAGATATTTTAGCCTTATGAGGGATGTTTATAACATTGAACCAAACATAAAGCATTATGGTTGTATGGTAGACATGTTGGGACGAGCAGGGCTATTAGACGAAGCGTTCATGTTTGTGGAGTCGATGGAGATTGAGCCTAACGCCATTGTATGGCGAACGCTATTAGGTGCTTGTAGGATTTATGGGAATGTAGAGTTAGGGAAGTACGCAAATGAGAAACTGCTCAGTTTGAGAAAAGACGAGAGTGGCGATTATGTGTTGCTCTCCAACATATATGCTTCCACAGGTCAGTGGGAAGGGGTGCAGAGAGTAAGGAAGATGTTTGATGACACAGGAGTGAAAAAACCGACTGGATACAGTTTGATCGAAGAGGACAATGACAAATTGATGATGAGATATTTACTCTCGTCACAACCTGAGTCAAAGTCTAGAGTTCGGATTCGTTAAGGTAAAAATGGACCAGTGTAGATTGTATAATTTCCTGCAATGATATGATAAATTTGATAGATTTTTTCCTTTTTTGTTATGAGTTTTTCGAGTTCTCAAATTAGAACTCTAAAGTGGTTAAGGCAACATGATGAACACACAATTTACATAAATCATAAATCACATAGAAAATCACAATTGAGATGAGAAAAGAATAACCAGAAATGCATAGGACACACGAGTGAAAGCTCAAGCTCACATTTTTACATACCAAACCATGTATTTTTAAAATCAGAGGAAAAGAAATCTCATATTTTAGGTTTAAGAACAGATCTTCAATGACGACGGGAAAGAGCAATGGCTGATAGGAGAATGAGAAGAATGAGGATGAAAACGGCAATGAAAGATCCAATCAAAGACCCGGAGATACGCTCGCAGAAGGAGTTGAACTGTTGACAAATAGCAAACCAGTTTGTTTTGTTGTTCCCATTGTGTGCCAAGTAGACAATAGCTGCTGCTGAAGATGCTCCAGCGGTTAAAAGACCCAACATTGCCTAAACACATGAGGAGGATCAGTCGTAAGCATTGGACTGTAAACTCTTTCACTTTTGTCTACATGATTCAACCAATTTTTTTTTTTTTTTTGGTAAAATACATGATTCAACTTAAGTGCGTAAAAAAAAAAAAAATGAAGCTCATTTCTGTTTTAGTTTGCTGATGGCTTACCACATCAAGGACGATAAGAAGAATTCTAGTGTTCTGAGTCTTGCTCTTGACGATGTGTACACAGGCCAAAGCTAGAGACAATATGAGGTAACCACTTACAACAGCATTTGCAACCACAAAGAACCTGTTTGATCAATCATACCAAAGGCAAAAAGTGTTAAGGAATTTATCCAGGTTGTTCCCTGATACGTACTGAAAAGCAGGTAAAAGAGTCTTCAAAGAATCAAGATCACATACGTTAAGGCTGGAAGATCTTTGTATTCAGCACGGAACCGTATGAATCGAGTGAAGAAAGGCAGAGTTTCATTTGTGGTTGCCATGATGATTGCACTACTTATGGTGTTGAAGAATGCAACAATCCTGAGGATAAACTCAAGAATCGCAATCCTTCTGCTCATCAGACCACTCTTTTGGATACTTTTGCTTGTTTCCACGATTTCAGCTTGACCCGACTTCATATTTTTTTTTTATCTCTTCTCTAAGGTTTCCTAGTTTTCTTGGGATGGAAGTTAGGGTTTTCTTGAGTTTCTTGGGAGATAAAGACAATATGATGAGGGTTAAGAGCAATGAGTGAGTGTGTATGTATATATATATATTGCGTGGTTATGATAAGGTCCTCGTACAGTACCTTCCTAACCCACCAAACCAATACGGAAGCCGATCTTTCCAAATCTGGAAAACATAAACTCTGTCCAAAATTTCATAGCAATTTTTTTTGGGTTCAATTAATAAAGTTTTTGTAATTAAGGAACAAACCATGTGGAGTAGTTAAACATTATCCTGATAAGTTAGAGTAATGGAATTAGCTATGACTTTAACAAACCCACTTTCTTCTAAACTACTTTGAAAAACAGGAAGTCTCTGGATAGTTGGAAACTGAAAGTAAAGTTCCCAAATGATTGGAGATGTTGAAACCCAGATGGTTCTACTTCTATGTGTCAAACACAGTCTATTTAATTTATTTAAAAATAAAAATAAAGATACCAATTTATATATATGGTTATCAAATTAAGCATTATCCCATTGAAGCAGGACACCTAAACCACATGAAAAAGTTGAAATATTTACAAAAGCATGTACGCTTTTTGAATCTGAAGATATGGTTTCAGCTTCTGAGTTGGCTTATACTGTGCTGCAATTTCTGTTACTCTTTAATATAGATTATTAGTTGCTTATTCTAAGCATTGATATTTGTTAACGTAATTTGAATTAGTAAAAAGAATGTAAGAACAAAAATAACAAATCAATACACATTTTTTATTCTTACGGATCATCGACAGTCTAAGAAAATTTCGATTTGTATGATGAAAATTACATGACAATTGAAAAGTCAATTTGGAGCTTAATAATGATAATATCAGTCAAAAAGTCGACAACAAAAATAAGTCGTGAACACGTCTCCCATGTCGTTATTTAGTTTGGGACGACAGTGAGGATAATTTTAGTAAATACCTAAAAACCATTTCAAGAAAAGATAAAGCAAGCGTTAAGATCGTAAAAAATACGAAAAAAACGTACACGAATATTCTTAGATATCTAAATTAGCCCCAAAACTTTTCAAAAATCGAGTCATCGCTTCCATGCAAAACCATTCCCAGAGAGAAGCCTAGACAAGAATCCTTCACCAACTGTTGTCTTCTTCTTCTCTTTACGAGAGCTCATGTTACTTATCAACGACCAATGAGTCTCGAAATCAATTTCATGGCCACATTTTTGCATCATTTCCATCATCTCTGAAGCTTTCACTGTATTGTTCTCTACTCGGAACCGATCAATCAGAGTCTTAAACATCTCTTGACTCGGTGTTTCGCCTAACGCAACCATTGTTTTGATAAGTCTTTCTGATTCCACAACTTGACATGCCTCACAATACTTATGAACAAGACCACTCCATGTACTTATGCTTGGACTTAGTCCAAGCTCCACCATTTCTGTATGAAAGTCCATAGCTTTATCCAATTGGTTGTCACATCTCAGGAGCCCATTGATGACTGAATCATAG
This sequence comes from Noccaea bulbosa, assembly GCA_900406535.1. Lineage (NCBI taxonomy): Eukaryota > Viridiplantae > Streptophyta > Magnoliopsida > Brassicales > Brassicaceae > Noccaea > Noccaea bulbosa. The sequence continues at coordinate 10,756 of OVBJ01001018.1, read as the reverse complement.
CTTGAAGCATCCGGAATCTTTCTTTTCCTTAACACTGTGTTCAAGAGATGAATCGCAATGTCGAGATTACCACAATCAGATAGTTTCTTGATGAGATTATCGTAGTTGGGAGCCATCATGACATTGCATGTCACACGAGTAAGAAAGTCTCCAGCTTTCGAGATTTCGCGTTTCGAAATTAGGGACTCGACTATTTTCGTTTGAACAACTGAAGAACCAAAATTCCAGTCTTTTGATTCCATTACCTCACAAAAGCCAAGAGCTTTCTTCACATCTCCATTGTCACACAGAGAGCTTATAACCACTCTCAAGCTTCGATTATTCGGTTTCATCCCTTCGGAGATCATAGCTGAGAAGTATTGCAGAGAACTCGAATAATTTCCGCACAAATCGTATCCGTGTATAAGAAAGTTAAACGTGGTTTCATCAGGCAACAATCCTCTTCCCTGCATTTCGAGCAAGACTTTATTAACCTCGGAGCGATTCTTGGCCTGAAACAGATAGAAAATCAGCAGATTATAGATGATTGCGCCGCCATGATTGCTTTCTCCTAGCAACATAATCTCCTTCAGACTAATGGCAGAGAGAAACTGACGCTCAAAACACATTTTCCGAACGTATTCTCTATAACTCGCAACTGAACAGCTTACGTTCTTCCTCACCAAGATTCCTAATACTTCCTCAAGTTTCCTCAAATTGTGACCTTTACAGTAACCTTGAAACAACAGATTGTAGGTATCCTTATCCGGTAAGAACCCATTTGAGAGCATTAACCGTAACTGATTTTCAGCGTCCACCATCATCCCAGCTAAGCATAGCCCTTCTATCAAAGCATTGTAGGCAGAAGATGAATCTGATTGCTCTGCCAAAGTAAATGCACTTTCTGCTCTGTTAGCTCCACAAAGCCGAGGAATTAACACCAGACAGCTTCCGAAGCTCGGAGTCTGATTCTTATCTAGCATTTCGTCAAGTATAGCAAATGCAGCCGAATCATTCTTATCCTTACAGAGTCCTTTGATAAGATGATTGTAAACCTCTTCTTCCACAATGTGACCTTCTCCTTCAAGTCTTTTAGCAACAGACTGAGCTACACGAGAAAACCCAAGAACGGTGAGCTTCTCGACGAAAATCCTAAACGCTTCTGTCTGTGACAGAGGATAAGATATGAATACACGCTCAAAGAGTTTAACAGCTTCCTCCACCAGGCTTTTCTGGACAAGACCTTCCCACAAAGCTCCGCAACTGTTCAAATCAGGTAACCAGTTAACATTTTGGGCAGCGTCCCACACATTCAGGACATCGTTGAGTGTTTCTTTCTTACAGAAACAACCTATCAAAGATGTGTAAGTTGCGTTCTCAACAGCATGATTCATTTGAACCATCCTATGGAAAATGAGTTTGCTTTGGCGACTAAACCCCTTCTTGCAATATTCTTGGACAAGAAAGTTTAGTGTTTCTCCGTCTAACTGATTAGCCAACTTTGGCCATTTTCCAAATAGGCTAACACTAACTCTGACATGGGAACGCGATGCGCAAAGACTCTTCATTAAAACAGCAAAACCCCGACGTGATAGCTTCTGACCCCATCGAGCCATTTCATCAAGAAGCCCCAAAGCTGTTTGTAAATCACCATCATTGCATGCTCTAACCATAAGCGAATTAAATTCCGGTAGCACTGACCTGTCAAGCACCATATTCACCCTCTGCTCATAAGCATCCAAATCGGTGTCCACGTATAGCCCATTCCCAAGATCATCGAAGAACTCTGCTTTGGAGCATCCAGAATCATTGTCTCTTTTCAATCTAACAGCTAACGGATCAAATCCTACTAAGCTAAAAGCTTCTGAAAGCGGATCTTCAACTTTAGATGCTTCGATTAACCCATAACTAACCATGTCCTTTACAATCGCCTTAGCGTCTTCAAACCGTCTGGCTTTGCAGTATCCAGTTACCATTATCTTAAACGTAGACAAGCTAAGCAACGTTCCATTTTCCTTCATCTCATCAAGAACACAACGGGTATGTTGCCACAATCCTTTTCTAAAAAGCCCACTCAAGATAGCATTGTAACTATACACATCCGCTTTTAAACCCTTTGACGTAATCTCGGATAAATACAGAAATGCTCTTTTGATATCTCCTTCATAACAACACCAACCAATCAAGATACCGAAGGTGACTTCATCGGGCTTAAAACCCAAGTGTTCAAGCTCTTCCATATATACATAAGCTCTCTCTGAGCCAAACCTCCTGCAGAGAGAATGAACAATCCTATTGCCAACAAGCACATCAGGCTCATATCTAACTTCACCAACAAAACTCAACAAATCCTCAAAGTCTTGCTTCTCGCTGTAACCTAAAGTAATCTTACTATAAATTGAGCTGTTCAGGTTACAACCTAAAGCCACAAGCTTTCTCGCCAGGACTCTAGCCTCCTGAACCCTCTGGTCCAAGCAAAGCAACTCGATAACTTTCCCGATTCCATCTATGTTCATGTGATTTGATTCCGCCGTTGTCTCCACCCAATCCAGACAAATTCTATATGCTGATTCTGTTCTGTGAGCTCTAACCAAATGATCAATCAGAATCTGGTAACACGAGCTTGAAGGTATGAAACCCTTACGCCTCATCCAATCGAACAGCATAACTGCCTTCCTGGAATCGAAATCAACGACATATTTGTCGATCAAATCACAGAAAATTCCCTCATTATCAAACCTATCTCCATTGTGTTCCATTTCCATAAGCAACAATTCAACCTCCTTAACCATTGCTTCCCTGATAAGCAATGATGCCATGATCTCACGAGCTTGAGGTAGGTGCTTAAACCCCTTGTATTGCCCACTAGCCCATCTGAAAACCGCCCATAAAGCTCGAACCTTTCTACCTTCAATTCCACCTCTCTGTCGCTCAGATTCAAAACCCAGTAACAATTCGAGCACATTTTCGGGGTTCAAGCCAGGAAATCTTCTGAATCTACGGGTGATATTGGGAATTACATCGAACAAATCTAAAAGCAAGTCTTTTAGAGAAGAGCCAGTAACGTCACGGCTCTCCTTCGCTGCCCCACAAAGAAACTTCGAAATCCGATCCAATTTACCAGCGGAGGGTAAAGCGAACGAAGAAGATTCGTAATTGCTTGAGGTCGCTGATTCATTTCCAAAGGACGAGGCAGATGAGGGAGTAGAGTAAAACGCGAAAGAGTAACGACATGAGAGAGAAGAAAGCTTGTTGAGAAAACGAAGGCGAGCAGAGTTACTGATGGAGAGAAGATTAAGCATACGATTGCCAAAATTAGTGGACGTTTATTTGCCTCCTAAGATCATCTGCTGCATTCGAGCTCCAACATTCCACCCGGAGTGAAGACGAAATCGAAACCACTAAAAACGACAGCGTTTCCTCGAATGCAAATAGAACGTTTTTATTCATAAACAGTTCTACTTTTTCCATGAGCCTTTGAATTATTAAGGAGTGCCTCAAACACAATTCTATCATTTACTTTTGTCATTCATCGAAATGTGAGGTATTAGTATTACTTTGGATTGAACAAAAAACAAAAACGATATGATGAAAGGGAAAAGACAAATTTTACAAAATTTCTTAATCCAAAAAGTTTTACAAACTAATTGTTTTAGTAACTATACTGAAATAACGTAAACTCTTGTACCAGTTAAGAGATCAAGAGAATTCTGAGATAGGCGACAGAACCAGATGGTTCAGGCAAAAAAAACCGGACAGTCATAGCAGCAAACCGAACTGTCTTTGGAGCACCGAGGCGTGATGAAGCTACCAACAATCTAGTGATCAAAACATTAGTTTCCAAGGACGAAATTCTTCCAGAACTTGCAACCTCTATAAACTGCTTGGCAGAGAAGCATATGTGCAACAGAAACAACATACAGAGTGAAGAAGAAGTTTATATACCTTTCATGTGGACCAAAAGGAGGCACAGATTGATATGCCCAACTGGTTAATTAATTTACCTGAACAATGTCGACAAGAATCGATAGATTCTCACTCATCTTTTTCCCTGCATATTATCTTTAACGACTCTCTTGAGATGGTAATTAAGGTGGGGGTATAGGTCGGGTACTATGGGTAATGTATTACCAGTTATCGCTATCAGTACTCGATTCACAACATTTCAGGTAATCCGTGTACCCAATCCGATAGTTAAATAATTCATACAAACGGAACTACGCACAACCAAACTAAAAGGTTTCAGAATCTGATCCGAGGAAAGACAAGGTAAACTGAAAGATAGATAGACAGCATTACAGGCAACTTGGATATGGTTTTAACGGGTAGGAGCTTGGCAGTTATTTTTTTGGGCACAGGCGGAAATCGAAAATTTCGAAAACAAACTTAAATATCTCATCATCAACATGTAATCTGTTCTCCTAGGTTGAGTTTGGTGATTCAGCTTTCTCATCTTGTTTGGTGAAAAGGCTTCAACTGTGGGCTGTGGTGGGGGTTGGCTTCAGGCTTCAGGATCTCACACTGTTTTAGTGGGACGGGGAAAAAAAGGTCACAAAGGGAGAATTAGTGTATCAGAATCTGACACCGGGACAGATCAGATCAGATTATGTCATCAACTTGGGCCAAATAAGCTTAGGTGAAACTAAGTTTTGAAGGGAAGGACTTAAACAATCATATTATAATCTAACCTTTTTAATCCCCCCACCAAATAGCTTCTAGTGATCATAGTTTCTGCGTCGATGGCTAGAGGAATGGCTGATGACAAAACCCAAAGTTCATCAAAGTTGTATCTAAATGGTAAATACTTGGTAGAGTGTCACAAATACATGAGGGAAGAAATAATCTCACCCAGAACTGCCACTGCGTCCAGATGCATAACCTCCTCCATACACTCCATACGGAGTACTACTACTACCTCCCACCTACAAGAACACGTCCGAATATTCATTAGTTGAGAAACTGATACGTTGAAAGCAACATGTAATGCGGAACCTTTCAAAACACATACCGGCGCACCATAAGGCGAATAACCTTCACCAGGCAATCCACTTGAAACATAACTAGGAATCCTGCGTCCAGATCTTCTGCTATCTCTACTATCATAGTCTAATCTATCACCACCATCTGGTGCAACGGGAACATAAGGCAAGACCGGCATAAGTGCAGAAACAGCCCCTTCCCGGTCAAACACGTTGGCTCTTAATCTCGATGTAATTTGAATGAGAGCGTCCTTGGCAACATCAAGTTCTCCTGAAATCTGACCATCAAAATTGCTTCTGCTGTTAGAGTGAGAGGATTAACTGCAATGGCAACTAGAGGTGTAGCACTATGATATTGTGATTTTTACCTGAACCATCTCATCATCTTCAGATGCAACTTTTGGAAGGTTTTCTTTCCCGAGTACGCGGATGTTAGCTTTGGTCATTCGTCTCATCTCACTTATGATAGCTCCTCCTTTACCAAGAATACAACCAATCCTAGAACTTGGCACCAGAAGACGAGTGGTGAACGAAACAAGTCCAGAATCTCTTTCCACCTTGTCGCTGCATTTTGGTTGCAGCCGCATAACTGCTTCTATGGTTGGGGAATACGCATCCTCAAAAACCTAAAAAAGTATTAGACACTGTCAAGGAAGGGAAGAAAAGCTGGATAAACTATATATTACTTAAAAGGAAAGAAGACCGTTGAAAGAAGGTCGAACCTCTCTTGCTGATATAGTTATCAAACAATCGTTTCCTTCAGTTCTAGTGCTATCAACTTTAATGGTTGCTCTGGTTTCCTGTCGAAGCTGATTGATCAGAGCACCACCTTTACCAATAACACTTGCAATGTTTTCAACTGGGGAAACTAGCCGAATGTAGAACTCTGTTGCCGGTGCCTCATTTCTAGGAGCTTGGTACAAAGGGCGTGACCAGTCTCCAGCCTCACTTTTGTATCCTCCATAGGAGGCCATCAGCGGTGCTATCCCTACAAGCCGAGGACCACCCGCATGGCTCATGAGTGAACCAGAAGGATATCCACCGGCAACTGCAGAAGATAGTAGGTTCTGTGTACGTGAAGGATTTCCATGAAGGCGGGATGCAATCTCATGCAGAGCCTTGTTAACAATGAGCACTTCTCCAGATATCTACAAAGAATTCGACCATAGACAACACATAAGAATTGACAATAAAAATATAACACATAGAAGTATAACACACAGATTGATTTTCCATTCCATCCCAGATATATATATATATATATACCTGAATGAGCTCATCAGAATTCAAGGCACACAGAGGCATGTTTCTGTCTTTGATGATACGAATATGAGCACCTGTGTCACTCCGAATATTCTGCACAATCTGGCCACCTTTCCCAAGAATACATCCAATCTGATCTGAAGGAACAAGCAGCCTGGCAGTAACTTGCTGATCTCCTTCAGAGCTACCGTCGCTTTGCGCATCATCCGCGACTACTCTGTCATGGATCTTGAACAACGCATCCTGCGCAGGAGAAACAACTTTCTCTTCCTCTCCAGAGGCATTAGTCTCGTCGCTAGGGCTATAGATCGTAATCACGCGTTCGTCACATCCTGGAATCGCCTCCCCTATTCTAATTTTCGATCTGGTCTCCGTTCTCAATTGCTTGACGATATCACCTCCTCTACCAATGACGCTCCCGATCTTTTTAACCGGGCACAGGTATCGGAATACAGTATCATCACGATCGATAACGAGTGAATGCGAATGCGAATGCGGATGTGAGTGTGAATCTCTGTCGTCACTACGATGTCTTCTTTTGCTTCCGCCATTGTTGTCATCGTGGTCAGACTGAGGACGAGACCTCTTTCTATGGCTATCTCTATGATGATCCGGTGACCGTGACATTGTACACTTCAATCTGTACCTTCCAATCACATATAAATCAAACAATCACAACTCCAAATCTTTTAACCAATCAAAAGCAAAAACGCTACACTTCACAACCATTCTATCTACACACATAATCAAATCAATTTTCACAGAAGATCCAATAAACATATCAAATCTGAACTCAGAACTCTTAAGTCTGTTAAACGAACAAGCTCCGCAACTCAGAGAAGTTGAGAACATGGAGACCTCGAGCTCAATCTATCAAGGATTGAAGATTCCGATTACGATCTCAGAGAAGTTTGGATAGGAGGAAAGAAAAGTACGAACCTGAGGAAATTGAGTCTTCGGATTTGGGGTTACCAATGTATCCTAGGGTTTGCGCGGACTTTAATCGGTTGGTTGTTTACCAGTTTTTCATTCAATTACATGATTTTGCTGGTATTTTTCGATTTTACTAATACGCCTCAATCCTTTTAGCTATTGTCATTGTCTTCCCTCTTATTATTGCTTATCATATTTATACCCCTTAATCTGAAAATTTATCTAGGGGTTGAAAAATCAATTTGGAGACTTATGGGGTAGATATAGGAAAATAAAAAACTATCTGGATTTGTTGACAAATAGTTGCTGGATAATTCGATTTGTTGTATATTAGATTTTGGTTTTAAATCGGTTCGGCGTTTTCCTCTTTTCATTGCTTCGTATTTCCGTTTTGATTTCTTTCTATTTTTATCCGGTTTGGGCTCGGTCTCGAGTTTTATGGATATAGAAGAGAAAAATGTTTTTTTCTCTCTTTTCTCTCCTACAATGGAGAAGAATGGAGAAGAAGACGATTCAAGTTTGGTTTTTTAACCATCTACTCTATCTCCTCTTCTCTTCGAGGATGATTGCAACTGACGCTGGAGTGAAGCAATTATTTGATGCTATCAACCCAACGGCTGTCTTCATTACCGATTGTGGCCAACGATGAAAAGTTCATCTATTACTCTCTCTTCAAGTTGCAGGGATGGATTTTCCTTGTAAAATAGTCGGTTTCTAGAGATTCTGTAGTGTCTTTAATGTTTTTATATCATATTTTAACTACATTGTTATGGAAACCACTATGGAGAAGACCACAAATTGGAGTCGAATATGCATTTTCTATGTTGTATGACGATGTTCTTAGAATCGTTGAAGATTGGCAGTCCCAAAATATAATTCAATCGATAGAATCAGTAAATTGAGTTCTTTAACGAACAACATTTATAGATCTATTTTGGGAATTGGCCAATGTTATACAACATAAGGATTTGGCGTTGTTTATGTTGCAAAACATAATTTGGAATTTTATGAGATGGATGATAGCCAAAAATGAAGACCTCATGATTTTATTTACGAGTGTGAAAAAAGATGATTACAGAGTGGATCCTCTGCTAACAAGCTACGCTTGTGTATTGCTACTGTTGTTGCTGCTGTTGCTGCCACTGCCTAACGGTTATTTCTTCTTTTGTTTTACAGTTTTTTCATAAGTTATTTTATTATAATTTCTTATTTTTTGCACATGTACTTTATATGTAACCGTACAATTTCTTTTATAAAAAAAATTAGATGTTTAAAAAAAAATGAGAAAAAGTATTAAATTTTCATTTTTGTTTGTTTTACAAGATTAGTTGCTTCAACTTGATTTCTCTAGAATGAACACATTTTTCATCTTCTAAATTGTGTCTAGATTCAGTTTTTTTTAAGACAAAACAAATAAGAGATAGAAAAAAACTAGCTTCTTTCCCGAATTTGTAATTGTTTAAATACAAATCGAGTGTTTGGTTTGTGAAGAAAACTGAATGTTTAGTTATGAAAAAATTACGTACATCGGAAGAATTTTTTAATAAAAAGAGTGCTCTTCATGATAAATAAGTTACAGTTTGAACTTAAAATTTTCACAACTCACAGAGTAAAGCTTATAGTTTATAGATATTCTCAAATTACATGTTGTTATTTATTACAAACATATGATAAATCAAACCATTTTTTTGTGAGAGAATATCCAAAAATATGATTTATTTTCATTTCGAAATTATGAAAGTGGAGACTGAGGAGGAGGAGAGGCTACGAAACCACTCCAGTTGGTGTTAGACCCCGGTGGGTCATAATCCATTAGCTCCGTTGTCTTCCTCACATTCCCTTTGCCTCCCTGTATTTTCCACTCGTTATTGTTAGTGCAATATAATCAAAATAAGCAAAGACAGGAAAAATAATAAACTCTTCATCGATATATATACATGAGTAAAGTTATAAGAGCTAATAATCAATCAAAAACAAAAAGATTATCATCGAACTTAAAATAAAGAAAGTGATTCAATCTTCGGTTCAAAACATTGTCGACCACAAAATCCAAATTTTTTTTTTTTTGGTTGTTACAAGAATTTATATACACAAAACGCATGCCAAAACCTAAAACTAATGGTTCAAAAGTCTCGTTTGGGTCTTTTATTGATACTTACAATTTCCAAACATTTGTGGGTGTTTTGTATAGGAAAAACAAAGTTTATTGGACATCTCGTATACATTAAATGGAAGGAATAGATCAAATAAATAATATTGATCTACGTAGTATTTTGCAATATGAGTCTTGAATATATTTGATAAAAAAACAAAAAACACTTGAATATATATCCTAAATAACAATATACAGTATGTTCTTCTTTGTTCACATCCAATATAAGTTCCTGAAAACATAAACTATATAAAGAGACGTAGAGAACGACAAAGTACCTCGGAAGGTAATAGCTCAGCCGTACTGTAAACTCCTGGTAACTTTGAAGTTCGCAAGTTTCTCCCCATGGCTTCATCACAAACAATAATCATCAAGCTCAAATTCAAAATCCAGTAAATATAGGGGAAACAACATAAACTCTTAATAATATTTGTAACAGTGTGATTAAGAAGAAGAAGATGACAATAATCTATTACCAATGGAGCAGAAGACTAGTAGTAAAAGAGAGGAAACCAGAAGAACTTTGAAGAAACAAGATTGACCCATTGTTGTCTGTTTGAAGTTCTCAACATTTTATTTATATTAAACTTTTTATTATAATAGTCAATTTTGTAAGCTACTAATCCATTCCTATTAGTATAATATAAGTGAAACTTTAATAAAGAGAAAAGGAAACCTTTAGTTTCAAGGTTTTCCACTTTTCCTGGAAACTGCTCCAGCTTCAGATCCAATGAAGAAAGATGTAATTAATTGACTTCTTGTGGACATCCGATGGAGTTAGCTGATTAGAATACTTGAATACGGAGTATTTTATTTTATATGATTGGGTTATTTACTATTATGGACTAATAAAATTTATTGTTTAAATTGCCAGTTGTTGTTATGAAGCTAACTCGCACGTGTGGTTACAAGTGTAACCCCATGAGTACTCCACGTGATAAGAACTGGAGTGAAGCTCCTCATGTCTGCCACTACCAAAGATTCAAAGAATATTACTCCTTATAATTTCAACTGCGGTTTGACCCGCGCCTTGATTATATTATTAAATAATATTTAAAATTATTATTTTTTAAATATAATTTAATAAGTTTTTTCACAATAATAATATTTATTAGTAATAATATAATATTTATTAGTAATGCAACTGCAATTAAACGATTATATTAAAAATTATATTAATCAAAAATAGATTTAGAAATTTAGAAATNTTTAGAAATTTAGAAATTTAATAAATCATCATGGTTTGACATTATTTTCTTTGTTTTATAATAATTTCATAAACTATTATACATATTAATTCTTAATATGAGACTTTGAAAACATACTAATATTTTATAATCATTAGAGTAATTGATATTTTCATCACTCCGCACAGAGTGTAAGGTGTTTGAATATATACATATTATTTGTATATATATTATACGGTTATATTAAAAATTATATTAAACCA
>OVBJ01001017.1:0-36039 GCA_900406535.1 Noccaea bulbosa | reverse complement strand
GTGAAACTAAATGGAACATGCTCCTAAATGATGTAAAATACAGAGACATCAGTCGCTCCGACTTGGTCCATCACCTTAAAAAAAAACCAGGAAAACAGCAGCAACAGGAGGAAAAAAAAACAACAACTCCAAAAGCTCCTCCCACAAAGAAGGTGACTACAACTAAAGCGTCAACTCCAAAAGCAGCTTGAAAAAGTAAGATTACCAATGGGACTGCTAAACCAAGAGGAAACCGCAGCCCTCTCCAGGGAACAGGCCTCGNCAACCCCCCCCCAACCCCCCCCCCCCCACCACCCCCAAGAAGCGTCTATGTGTGGAGAGACAAGATCTCTCTGAACCTCTACCTTGTAATAAGGAATCTGCTCCACCTGCAACGGTGTTAATCCCCGCGTCTAAAAAGGGTAGAGTGAATTTTCGGAATCCACTAGACCCGATTCCTTAGCCCTTGTAAGCTGGAACTGTCAAGGACTGTGAAACGAATTTACAGTTCACAGACTCCGGGAAAAGAAGAAAAAACAATTCCCAGAGATATTGTTTCTCATGAAGGCCAAGAATCAAGGTAACTTTGTTCTCTCTACGCTTAATTTCCTAGGTTATGATCACCATGTAACAGTCCCCCCGAAAGGTTTAAGTGGTGGACTAGCCCTGTTTTGGAAAAAGATGTTTCAATGGAGATTATGGTTTCTACCACTAATTACATAGATGCTAAATTTAGCTTCCAAAAGTTAACCTTCCATGTTACATTTCTCTATGGTATACCTCAACATGAAAACATAGCAGATTTTTGGGAAATTATGTCACAACTGGGAGAAAACAGAGACTCAGCCTGGCTCTTCACCGGCGACTTCAACGACATTTTAGAAAAGAAAGGGGGCTCACCATGCTGTGAAGGCTCCTTCATTCCGTTCAGAATCTTTGCCTCCCAAAATGGACTTTGGGATGTGAAACACTCTGGAAACCCCCTCTCATGGTGAGGCCACCGCCACTTCCACTTTATACAATCTTGGCTAGACTGCTCTTTAGCCAACTGCGCTTGGTCTGAAATTTTCCCGTCGGGTAGAAGCCATTACCTCCGTTTTGAGGGCTCGGATCACAGACCATTAATCACCTATCTGGATGCAGTAAGGAGGAAAAAACGCCGGCCATTCTGATATGATCGTACTTGGAATAAAACCGAAGATGCTAGATTAATCATTGAGGAAGCTTGGCAGAAAGACAATCCAGAAAAAGTCAAAACAAAAATCAACCGATGTAGACAAACTCTTATCATGTGGTCCAAAGAGCAAAAAGTAAACAGCGCAAAAACAATATTGGAAGCTCAAGAATCTCTAGAAGCTGCCCTCTCATCTGATTGCCCAGACCAAGACCACATTAGAACATTAACGGCAACCTTGAATAACGCCTACAAAGCAGAAGAAAGTTACTGGAGACAAAGAAGTAGAATCTTATGGTTACAAGGAGGAGATCACAACACTAGCTTCTTTCACTCTGTAACAAAAGGCATACGAGCAGTGAATCGTCTTTCAGTCATAGAGGACGGTACAGGGAACGCTGTGCAAGATGAAGACCAAATTGCTAAAGTCTTTTGTGAGTACTTCGAGAAGATTTTTACGACCAATAATCTGAGCGACTATCAAACAGTAGAGGAGACCCTATCAAACTGCATCTCGCCAGAAATGAATGAAAAGCTTTGCTCCATCCCTGATTTGAAGGAAATCCGTAGAGCAATCTTTGCCATTCACTCAGATAAAGCCCCTGGACCGGATGGCTTCTCAGCACGCTTCTACCAGACTTTCTGGAATTTAATCAGCTCTGACATTTGTCGTGAGATCCAAGGCTTCTTCTTGTCAAAAAATATGGACAACAAACTCAATGAAACACATGTCTGTTTAATCCCAAAAGGCTCCGCCCCGAAGACTGCAGCAGAGTATCGACCCATTGCTTTATGCAATGTTAGATACAAAATCATTGCAAAGATTCTTACCCACCGAATGCAACCTCTCCTAGAGCTCCTCATATCAAAGCACCAATCTGCGTTTGTACCCGGTAGAGCGATCATTGACAATGTCTTAATCACCCATGAAACTCTTCACTACCTCAAACTATCAGGAGCAACCAAAAGATGCTCAATGGCGGTTAAAACCGACATGAGTAAGGCTTACGACCACATAGAATGGGGCTTCCTAAAGGCGGTCTTAAAGAAGCTCGGTTTCCACCCTATGTGGATCTCTTGGATTATGGAATGCGTCACATCGGTCTCCTACTCCTTCCTAATAAATGGTTCTCCACAAGGAAACTCCCACCCGAGGACTAAGATAAGGAGACCCACTGTCACCCAACTTGTTTATCCTCTGCACAGAAGTTCTATCTGGACTCTATAAACAAGCCCAACTCTCTGGAAATCTCAAAGGCCTTCAAGTGTCAAGATGAAGCCCTTTCATCAACCACTTACTCTTTGCAGATGACACGATGTTCTTTTGTAAGACAAATGAAAACAACTGCAGCACCCTCAACCGAATACTCTCCCGTTATGAACAAAGCTCGGGACAATGTATCAACTTCAACAAATCCACTGTCACCTTCACGGCCAAAACCCCATCGGAAATTAAGGCCAGAGTAAAAAGAATGCTACGCATTGACAAAGAAGGCAGTGTGGGCAAGTATCTCGGGTTACCAGAACATTTTGGTCGAAGAAAACGAGATATTTTCACCGGTCTCGTAGATAAGGTCCGACAGAGATCACACAGTTGGACTACAAGAACCCTCTCGGGAGCTGGAAAACAAGTTCTTCTACAATCGGTCCTCTCAGCTTTACCCACATACACCATGTCTTGTTTTGGTGGGATAGCTCGCCGGATAAACGCAAAATTTCTTGGATTGCCTGGAAGAAGCTTACTAGACCGGAAGGAGAAGGAGACCTTGGTTTTAAAGACATTGAAACTTTTAATGATGCACTCCTTGCAAAATTAAGTTGGCGTATCTTCAAAAACCCGGACTCTCTCTTATCCTAGGTGCTCATAGGCAAATATTGCTATGGCTGCTCTTTTATGGAGGGAGATACAAAACAAAACGTTTCCCATTGGTGGAGGAGCATAATAGCAGGGAAAGAGGTTCTAAAAAAAGGTTTAGGATGGCTAGTTGGAAACGGGGATTCGATTAACATATGGTCAGACCCATGGCTCTCGACATCTAAGATATCAACCCCCGTTGGACCAACCACGGCAGAAAACCTCCACCTCAAAGTCAGTGACCTGTTGAACCCAAACTCAAATGAATGGAACTTATAGGCAATAAGACTGCATTTACCTCAATATGAGGAGTTAATCAAACAATTAATCCCAAGCTCTCAAAAACCTCCAGATTCACAAGTCTGGATTGCAGAAAAATCACGAGTGTACTCGACAAAATCAGGTTATCGTTTACTCTCCTCACTCTCTTCACAACCACCTATTTCTCCCTTTAACTGGTACCAGAACATCTGAAATATTCACACCGCTCCAAAAATCAAACACCTCCTCTGGAGAGCAGCTAACGAAGCCCTCCATGTAGGTGAGCTTTTATCTTTCAGAGGTACTACGACGGACCTTCGTTGTAAACGTTGTGGAGAACTCGAGAGTATAAGTCACATTTTGCTTGAGTGTGGATTTGCAAAAGACGTGTGGACATTAGCCCCACTGAAAATTAACCCTGTCTCACTTCCCCCTCTCACAGAGGTCAAGAGGATTTTGGAAGAAGCCGGAAAAAGCCTCAACCTCCCACCGTCAGGCATCTCAGTCACCCCAATTTATCCATGGATCCTATGGAATCTCTGGACAACTTGGAATCAAGCCCTATTCGAAAACCGACTCTTCTCAGCACTTGAAACTATCCTCAAAGCAATTGTCGATGCTAAAGCTTGGGATTCAGCAAACTCCTTTCCGCCTAAACCTCTAGACCACTTGGGTTCTACTGCTTTGCGAAGGGTCGATAACATCCCGACCTGCTTTGGGGATGGAGCTTGGCAGAACACCACCCAAGGAGACAGAATGGGGTGGGTAATTTCAGATTCCGACGGCTCACCCATATCTCAAGGCTCGGAAAGTAGACCTTTTGTTAGCTCAGCTTTGGTTGCAGAATCGCTAGCTTTAAAGGCAGGATTGACTGATGCTCTAAATGCAGGCCTTAGCAGCCTCCAATTACTTTCGAACTCGTTTGTCCTTATCAATGCCCTTGTTACAGGGTCGGAGCTGAACGAGATCGCATGCATTCTTCACGACATTAGAAGCCTTGCAGTCCTCTTCTTTCCCTTATCTTTACGGCTCACCCAAAACTGTTTAGCAGATTCGCTAGGTAAAGCTGCTTTAGCTTTTTTATGTTTGTTAAACTCCACCGATCAAGGTTTTTAATAGAAGCGTTTGTTTATTGACAAAGAAAAAAAAAAAATTTGCTAATACATAAATTTGCTAATACATAAATTGTGCTTTATTATATTTATTTTTTACATGAAGTGACTTGTGATTTAGTATATTAAGTATAGGTTTACATAATTTGCTTTAACAGTCTAATAAAAGTTCATGCAAATCATACATCTACAAGAATACAAGATGCTGTTCTGGAAGATTAAAACTGTAAAAAACGGCATGCAGTTTCAACACTCATTGTCTACAAAGGAAAAAACCATGCCGTTTCCATTCATTTGTCTCCGCTTCCTCTGGTAAAATATCTCACCGCCTCTTCAACATCCTCTTCAGTATCAATTCCTCAACAATCGGTTTCGATTATGTGTTGATTCTGATTGGGTTTTGCATACGATGAAGCACTGATTCTGGGTTTCATGAAATTACGATTCTTTTTTATAGATTCAAGGTTTTTTGGTTTTGTTGAAGAGAATCGAAATCGAGGGTTTTTGGTTTTGTTGACGAAGCAATTATCAATCAATGGCACATCCTCAAACTAAATCTGCCGCTGCCATTACTCTACAAGAGCTTTACCCATCTTCTCCGTTTTACAAGGAAGCCGCTTCTCTCAGAGTCACCGGAATGTAAGTTTTTTTAGGAAAAACGAGATTTTGGTTTGGTTTAGATTAAAGTTTTGATTTTTTTTTTTTTTTTTTTCCAGGCTGAGAGGATATTCAGTTGAAACAGGTGTAGGTGTTATTGAAGATGGAAACAAAAGTCTCAGAATCAGCACTCAACACTTGAGAGATCTTAGTTTGCGAGTTGGCTCTATTTACCAGTTCATTGGAGAGCTCCACATTGATCCCAACAATGAGGTTAGTTAGTTGTTTAGAGAGTGTTGAGTTTGATAAAACGATTCTCTTGTCTTGTTTGGGTTTGTGGATATACCAAAATATGAACAAGAAACAGAATTGGGAGCTTTAACTTGTTTATTAAACTGATATATCGCTCTTTGGTAGCTTAATGAATCTGAAATTGATTTATATACTATTTTGTTAGGCGATTTTGCAGGCTCGAACGGGGAGAAATGTCGATGGGATCGATATGAGTCTCTACCGTAAAACAGTTGGACTCTTAAGGCAGTTTCTTGAAGCTGGAAACAAGAGAAACGTGGTTGAATTAGACTAAATTATAAGTTCCGATCCAAGTAACATAAACCCACTTGATTTTTATATTTTGTTTCTTCCTTTTACCTCTTTTGTTTGTTGTAAGATGAATCTTATAATTGGTGGATTTGTTTTGGTCTGCTTTCTGTATGAGCTATGTTCTCAAAATAATGTTTTTGAATTCTCTTAACCGGCGAGGGATTACGGGTGAACCGGCTTGGTTTAAGTAGATCAAGTAATTCCGGGTTTATGGTAGTGCAACTGCAAACACATCTTTTATGTTGTCTTTTGCATATTTAATTTGGACAAATGTTACAATATTCGAACCTACCAAACATAGTACTGGTTCTACTAAGTAATAAATTCCAAATTTGCCCAATTGTCTTGTTGACAACGAGTTTCGGCAACCTAAAAGATGGTTGAAAAGTAAACCACGTATCTTATCATAATAAAGGTGAATTAGATGATACAGATTGTTAATGATTCGAGTCAAATATAAAGCTTAACACAAGAGCTTTCAATGTGAAAGGACTCATTGTTTGGTCGAGAACCTAATCAAATCAGCATCCAAATTTTGACCAATTTTAGGCATTCCAAACTAAATAGCACCAACCCGATGGTCTCTCTTAGCCATTAGGGTCTTTAGTTATATTTAGGATGATTTATCGTAGATATGAGAACTAATCTTCAGTTTGCTTATTATGTTAGTCGTATTT
Source organism: Noccaea bulbosa (assembly GCA_900406535.1). Lineage (NCBI taxonomy): Eukaryota > Viridiplantae > Streptophyta > Magnoliopsida > Brassicales > Brassicaceae > Noccaea > Noccaea bulbosa. Next base: position 29,781 of record OVBJ01001017.1, on the reverse strand, counting down.
TACATGACATATAAACTATAAAGTTAACTGAATTTTTTTTTTCGGAGTTCAATTATTAGAAGATGTGATTTATGAAAGTCGATGGAGATAAGCTTTTAATAGAGTTTTACTGTGGTTGGGGTATAAATAAAACTTTTGTGGTTATGTGTGTCAGGATCAAAGTTGTCCATTGTAAACATGGTGTAGGTAGAGCCATATGTCGTGGATTCTTGTAAAACATATCAAATTACTTGTTATAAAATCGTTCATAAAATATTGTTTTTAGGTGAAAAACATGAGTATCCTATGGTAAACACAATGTCATTTGTTACTTTTACATATTTTTATCAACATGTAAAGATTTCAATCGACGAGTTTTCAAATGGAATACAACAATATAATGATTTATGAATAGTGTTAGATTGTGTTGGACTCGTTTTTGGACAAATGGCTTAGGCCAGGTTCCGGTGGCTTTTCCGGACAACTCGTTTGTCAGAATGACGGGATTTTTGAATCATTGGATTCTTTGTTGTGGGCACTATGAAATAGTATATTCATATGTCAAAACGGTGTTTATTTGAATGAGAAATAGAGATTTAATGTGAATTGCTTATAAATCTTTGTAAAAATGTCCCACATTGAAAACATGAGATGGTATTCCTTTGTATTTATTTTGGTTCACATTAAATCTCCATAAGTCAAATTCATAGACTTTATTTTTAATTAAATTAGTTAACACAAATATCTCTATCTTTTTTATTTGAGAAAATTGGCAATTTACCCCAAAAAAAGCTCTTATTCTTGTCCACATACACTTTCACAAACCCACTTTGTCACTTTACCCTTTTTTTTACAATTATTTCAAATTTAACCTTCAAATTGATTAAATAAGTTTTAATTAAAATCTATATTAAAATAGAAAAAGTTTGATTAAAGTTTTATTTTTTTGTCTAATACTCATCTTCTTTTCCGTTTCATTTTTTCTTCTTTTTCTTCTCTCATCGACATTTTCTCTGCTTCACTTTTCTTCCTCCTTCCACATCTCTGTCGATCTTCGCTCCTTCACACTTGACGGCGCCGGAAATCTCTGACCTCGTCCGCTCTCGCTAATCTGCTCTCATCTCCTCGTCATCATTCCCCTACTCTCCGTTCTCCTCGTCATCATCCGCCGTGTCTTCGATCCTCCTCTTTCTCATCGTTCTTCTTATCCGCCGATAAGGTTAGTATGCCAATTTTCGTTGATTAATTGACTTTTCCCTAAAAAATTTTGGAGATAGGGTTTGCAATTGAAGATTATGGGACATGCAATTGGGGATTTAGGGTTTAGCGACAAAATTGAATTGGGGTTTGGAAAATTGATTTGGATTTAGGGTTCGACATGGTTTCGAACTTGTGATGTGGGTTTCTATTTTGTTTTGGTTTTGCATATCCAATTTGTGGGAAAAAAATTCTCGATACATAAGAAATTTTTGTTTGGAAGGTTTGTAAATGGTTTTTTATGAATCCGTTTTTTGTAATGGTTATTGCAACTTGTCAATTTAGAATCATTTTTCGCTGATACTGGTTTTCTTATTAGAGATTCACATGCTATGTAGTTGTTTTGTTTTGTTAGCATGGTTTTTTGTTTATAACCTCTCTGATGATGATATCTTTGTTTTCTACTCGTTACGGCAAAACTTGCTTGTGTTCTATGATATCTTTCATTTGTTGCATCCGCGTATGGTCTATTTTGTTACTTATCGAGAAATTTTCATTGATTTCATTAGCTTAGTTTGCATTGATGTTCTTGCCATATGGTTTATCACTCACTTATTTTAATGCTAGTGTTTATTTGGTGTTCTTATGTTTCTGCTGGTTTTGATTTTTATTAGAAGTATTCTTTATATTTGTTATTTCGTTTATCCTGGTTTGTTGCTTTTGTTTGTTTAACGCAGTGTTGCTGCTCTTGTTGTTTATCTCATGTTTGCTGCTGCTCTTGTTGTTTAGCTCAAAGTGTCTTTAATTCTTCATGTTTAGTTTTGCTTCTTTTTTCTATTTGTTTTTGTATTGAATTCTTCTCTGTTGTTTTCATATTAGAGATTCACATGCTATGTGATTGTTTTGTTTTCCTATGACTTTAAAAGAAAAAACTCTGTGATATCTTTGTTTTGTCTTGTATGTTTTCTATGATTGTTTTGCTGCTCTTTTGTTTATCTCTTGTTTGCTGCTCTTGTTTGTTTATCTCTTGTATGGTTTCTTTTTTGTTTGTTTAGCAAAACTCAAAGTCAAAGTGCAACTCAAAAAAACCTTTTTTTTTTCTTTTCGTTCTCGCATTGTATTCATTTATGGTTTTCTCTTAGTTGCAGGTATGGATCTCGAGTTGCCCAAGAGATTATATGAGGAAGGAGCCGAACCCCTAGGTGAGAAAATAAAGAAGTGTGCAAGAATTTCGATATTGGAGGTTCTGTCTAGTGGTGTCAAATCAGAGTACAACGAAGTGAAGAAAGACCCGTTGTTTGCTCATATCATAGCCATCTACGAAAACCGGCTACATTTTTCAGCAAAATTGGTACACAGTCTCATGACTAGACAGCTTGTTACGGCAAAAAAACATGAGCTCTGGTTTGTATTTGCTAGGAGGCCATTGCGATTCTCTATCCAAGAATTTCATGCTGTTACGGGGATCAAGTGCATAGACGATGGCAACTACGACCTCAACAATTGGGTTGCGATGGCGGTTTCTGGAGTAAGCTGTTAAAGACTCGTGGAAAGATTAGCCTCGAGATGATTAGGAAGGAGCTTATCTCGAAGGCTAACGAGTGGACTCGTGTGGACAGGCTATGGTTGGTGTATTTTTGTGTTGCTGGTCTGTTGATGGCAAAAGATGAGAAGACTTGGATTGATCATGACTACATCAAACTCATCATGGATTTTGATAAGCTACGAGCTTATCCATGGGGTCTACGCTGCTTTGATCATCTTGTGGAGGGTATCGTCCAAGCGAGGAGCGACTTTAGTAAGACGACAAGCTACGTTTTGAAAGGACTTGCATATGCTCTTCAGATTTGGATCATGGAAGCTATTCCTGATTGTGGCGTTCTGTTGGGGGCGAAGCTCAATGCGGTGGCCCATGTCTTTCCTCGATGTTCAAACTGGAGAGGGGCTGCAAAGGCGGGATTTTCAGAGATTATTAACTTGGAGAAGGCGGTTCTAAAAACTGTCAGTAGTGTTGTCTTGTTTTTCGTCTGATTTCTCATGAGTCATTTTTTCTTTTTAAATAGCATTTGTATTCTCATCTTCTACACTCTCTTGTAGGGGTTTGTGTACTCATACATCTCGTCAACCGGGAATATGGATGTAATCGACTCTCTGCTGAATTCATAAGGACTGACGAAATGAGAGATGAAAGGGTGGATCGAATGAAGGTGTTCATCAACAACAATTATGAATGGAGTTGTAACACATGGGAATTTGAAGAACCGGTGCAAAAGATTCCTGTTCCTACTCCTACTCCCGCTGCCGAGACAGAGTTTGAGGTGTTCCATAACGAAAGTGGTGAAACCGGTGAGGACTTCAGAACACCTTGCGGTGAAGCTCAGAGATCAATTTTGGAGAAAATACCCAAAGCTATCTTGAGAGAAAGACTAGCCACCTCTCACAAGATTCCTTCATACCCTGATTTGATCCACCGCAGAAATCGACAGACCAGTCTAAGAAGTCTCAGCAGTCAAAAGCTAAGTCTATGAAGTCGCAGCAGTCGAAAGATATGTCTAAGAGAAAGGATAAGGTATGCAATCAATGAAGTCACAAGTTGTTTTTAATCTCCATTTTCTGTTTCGGTTTTCATTAAACAATGCAATGTCAATCTCTACACAGGCTATAATCACTGAGGTAGAGCCCATGATTAAGAAAGACACATCCACGAGATAAGTAAAGGTAAACATTAAACAAAACTCCAGCTCTTCTCTACTTCCATATTGCTTGTTTTGATGTATCTTTTTTTGTTTTTCTCTCTAAAAATGCAATGTCAATCATTTTTCACTTGCTGTAAACACTGCTGTGAAGAAAGAGATTAATATGGATGACGAAGACGAAGACATAAACCGCTTGATTAAAATGGTTGACCAGATAACTAAGCCTCCTCCACGTCGACCCGTTTATGATTGTGGAGAAGAGAGGGACGATGAAGAGCCGATGGAGGGTGTTGAACCAGTATCTGAACTGCATCAAATCCTGATTAACATGGCAGAGAAGTTGCCTTCGATATCTAACCCCGGCGAGAAAGATTCAAATGCTATTTTGGTTTTTGTATCTGACGAGCGATTTGAAGAACTGCAGAAGTGGTCATTCATCCCCGAGTGAGTTACAATTTGTATGCATATTTATATTTGCCACTTTGACATGGTCTGCTGTAATTTAGCTTTAAGTGTTATTTCAGGAACCTAAAGGTTGGTCCTACAAACTTCACTTGGGATCTATCAAAACGTGTTCTTGGTCCAGATAAATGGCTTGAAAAACAGGTTAGAGCTACCTTTAGATCGCATATTTCTATCATATAAGGAATTCAAACCACATTGCTACTAACAAGTTCAACCCTATTATTCAGGAAATTGATGCCATGCTCTACTTATTCCGGGAGAATACTTCTCTGAAACGATGGAATGTGGACAGGGTTGGTTTCATGAACTTCACTTTTGGTTGCGAAATCAGGGGAGCGTATGACCGTTGGAGGACTGGGAAGAGGAAGTTCGAACTAAGTGAGTTTTTGTTGGGTTATGGAAAAGGCGTGGTGCCTTCTCACGGGAGAACCGATAAGGTTTGGGGTGTCGATGTTGATCGTATCTACACTCCAGTCTGTTGCGGCGGTAATCATTGGATCTCCTTGTGCATCAACTTTGTACAACGGACCATAGACGTCTTTGACTGTAATGGTCAGAAAAGGTACAGAGAGGTTGATGCTTTCTTAAACATGGTACCCCATATTTTCAAGGAGGTTCAGCCAAACGCTACGAAGAAACACCTATCGGTTGCACCATATTCTGCCAACTACGTGCCAATGCAAAAGGGTCTGAACAAAAAACAAGAAGATTGTGAGGTTTATGCTTTGAAGTCCATCGAATGTCATGTCTTGGGACTTGACTTCGCTTTGTTGCGTGATACAAACATGAAAGAGGCTAGGTACAAGATAGCAAGTGATCTACTTCAAACGGGAAGGGATGATGTTCTGCTTGACCGCATGTCAAAGTATGTAGCTCCAGCGTTTACTCCATGTGTGGCTATAGACCTTAGCTGAATGTGTTCATCAAATATTTCCATTATCTTGTATTTGTTTTCATCTTGACTTGGACACATGAGGAATTCTATTATGTTTTTATTTTTTTCAAACTCTTATTTGACAAATTATTGTTATGATTGCCATGATTCAAGTAACATTCTTCACATTTGTGAAACGTTATGTGAGTTTTTCAGCTTCCGTTATTTTACAGAACCATGTTAAGAATTTTATCTTTACAAAGGTGTTCTGTTTTAGACAACTTAGAATACGAACCATTAATGAGTATCAACGACATTCACTCAAAAGCATCTATCAAGAACCATCAATCGTTCAGCTGTTCAACCATCAAGTTTCCAGCTTTTCCAGATAAGTATCAATATCCATTAAACACAGTTAGACAGAACATCACTTCAAGCGTTTATACTCAAGAGCCAGAGTCTTTAACATTAAAGTGGAACTTCATCTCCAAAACTGATTCTCAAACACATAATGCATTCGAAACCAAGGTAAGAAAGATGGTGCAACCGATAGGTTATGCAATTTGAAAGCAAATTAAGCAGTTCGAAAGCAAGGTAACAAAGATATGCAATAGCCAGAAAGATCATCAACGAGTCTAGCTCCAAACAAGAGAGAAAGTGAAATGAAAACAATAAGTTGATAAAAAACAGTACTAGATTAGCATATCACAGGTTGCTCTGTTGTGGTCCTCCTTATGACAACGACTGCACATGTGTTTCTTCTTATTTTTCGATCTTATCTTGTCCTCAACTGTTTCATATCGTCGTTTTCTTCTCCTAGCAGCAGCTCTGTTTGATTCTGGACAAGAAACAAGTTCTTGTTCAACTACTAGAGGGAGACGCCATGAATCCTCAAGAACACCTATTGGATTAATAGGTTCTTCATACCCTACTCTCCAAAACTCACTTTTGGACATGTCATCAGAGTATTCGTGTGGTTGCTTTCCTAGGAAAAAAATAGCTCTGATTGCATGCCTACATGGAATTTTCTGCAGATCGTACTTGGCACATGTACATGTTCGTTTCACAAAATCAACCACACAGTTGAAGATGTCGCCTCCAACCACAAATCTGTTTGCATCGACAGGCTGAACCGTAAATGCTTTACCCTTTTCAATTCTTCTGTTAATCTTCTTCTCAACTGCAACAGTTAAAGGGTGGCTATGCTTGGAGCTCAGAGTTCTTCGCTCATAGAACCACCGTGTCAACATTTCTCTGATGCTGTCCAGAAGAGGGATTACTGGGTACTCTCTAGGTGATCTCAATGCCGAATTTAACGACTATGCGGGGTTAGTTGTCCTAATATCATACCTGTAACCAACAAATAGACAACGAGCCCATTTTCTCACATCAGCTTCCAAGAGATATTTTGCAACATCTGCTCTATTTTTACAGACTTTAGTCATCAGCTTCTGAAAATCAGCAACTCTGTATGCTTTGGAAGCCTTTGCAATCAAACCAGCCAAATCTTTACCATGGAGATGTGAGATGACATTGTTGAGCAAGTGGTGAATGCAAATTCCATGACTAGCTCGTTGGTAAACTATAGGACGCTTGTCTGAGATAAAAGCCAAATTGTAATCATCCTCAATAACAACATGTAACTGCCTCAAAAACCATTCCCATAAGAGATCATTCTCCGAATCAACCAGACCAAAAGCTAATGGATACAAATTAGAGTTACCATCTAAAGCTGTAGCAACTAGTAGAGCTCCTTTGTATTTATTCTTCAAGAATGTACCATCAATAACGATGACCCGACACATCGCTTTGTAAAACCCTCTTTTTGATTGACCAAAAGAGATGAACATGTATCTGAAATTACCATCAGGATCAGTTTTATAAGCAGTATGCGTACCCGGATTAGCATCTTTTAGCATGTACAAGTACTTTGGTATTTTACCATAACTCTTCTCAGGTATATCTCTCACATAATTAACAGCATACTCACGTGCCTCCCATGCTAGATCGTAAGAAATCTGGCATCCATGCTCTATACGCATCATCTGTATGATATCATTTGGTTTAGGTCCTTCTTTGACACCTTCATACTTCTTCAGAATCAGATTGCCAACTGTTTTCGATGAGGCCATCCTAGCGTTTGTGGTTTTACCTGAGCACAAGTATGTTCACCCACATACTTGTTGATGATAAATAAAGTCGTGCCCTTCAGATTCTCTGCAAAACATGCCAGTTGCAGTCTTTTTCCACACAACGAACAGCCCACCACCTAGTATCGGATTTTAGCATCTTGTAATCGAAATTATGCTTCATTGCAAGAATTTTGAAATTGGACTTCAACTCAGTTTTGCATCTGAATTGTTGCTTGATCTTCACAGCTTCCGCCAAAGCAAAACGAAATTGATTAGCATACTCGATTTCCTTCACAGACAATACTTCCTCATCATCAATGAATTCCCTTTTCTCTTTCTTAGTTTCACGAAAATTACCCTCTGCTGGTGATCCTCCCTCACGATCAACATTATCATCAACGTTGATTCCATTGTTTCCATTGGGATCATTAAGTGTCACACACAATTGTCTTGACTCTTGTTTTCGTATGTAGAACACAAAATTTTGCACCTGACGATCATTTGCAATCACAATTCGGGGAGACATAGCATCACTGATCAAACCGCGTGGCAAATAGCTAAACTCAATGTCAATCCCCCTCTCGATCGAGAAGTCCTCCAAAACAATCGTTTTTAACTCCTCAAAACTAGTAGTAGATTCCAAAGAAACTAATATTCCTCCTTTATTCTCATCAGCAACAAATATCCACCCATTGGTTGCACACATTTTCCATGAACCACAAAATACATAGATATACAACATATTACTTTAGCAGAAGAAAAAGAGAGTTAGGGTATCTAAAGAGGAAGATGAGGACGCTGAAAATCGACATAGGTGTCGTGGAAGAATATTTTCGTGCCTTGAGAGAAAAAAAGAAGTAAAGATTTGAAAAATATTCAGTTGCAATATTTTCTGGATTCTCTTAGAAGATGAATTCTACGAATGGTAGATGTTAGTTAGTTTGGTAGAACATGTACTGGAAATATGCTTTCTACGAAATTGTAGTAAACATGTTTTTCGTAGAACACAAAATCTGCGAATGGTAGAATATGATGTAATATGTAACAGCCCGGCCCACCGGCCCGACACGCCGGCCCGACACTGTTAGGGGTGCAGCCCAATACACCCAACCCCTCTGGTGTATAAGGCCAATGTCACTATACCAACCTAGGTTCTTGGTGAGACTCGAACCTGAGACCTCACCCTTTAAGTAGCCTTCCATCCAAGAAGCTACCACCAATTGATCTGCAGGTCAATTGGTGGTACCTTCCTGGATGGAAGGCTACTTAAAGGGTGAGGTCTCAGGTTCGAGTCTCACCAACAACCTAGGTTGGTATAGTGGCAGTGGCCTTATACACCAGAGGGGTTGGGGTGTAGTGGGCTGCAGCCCTAACAGTGCCGGGCCGGCGGTGGGCCGGTTGGCCGGGCTGTTACAGGTTTAATCATTTCGAAGAAAGTATGTTAAAACACTTGTGAATAGCTAGTGTCGATCGACACCGAAGTTGTGTGTCGATCGACACCGAAGTTGTGTGTCGATCGACACCGGTTATCGGGTTGATTTCCAGTTTAAGTTGATTGACGTGTGAATTGTCGGTTTAGATAGAGTGGTGTCGACGGACACCCAGGAAAAATGTCAATCGACACCAGCTTCAGGAAAATCGACCGGTTTGATTTAAATTGGCTGATTTTAGTGCGGTTAAGGGTTTGGAAGCCCTAAGTCTCGAATAAAATCACTGTAGCCGCGTGAGAGGCACAATTTTCGAGAAGTTTGAGTTGCAGAGAAGGAGAAAGGCGATTTTGGAGAGAAATCCAACTTTCTGGGCCCGATCTGTGGTTGTTCCTGCTGTTCCATCTTCCTTCCTTCTTTATAATTCGGTCTAAGGTGAGTGCGTGACTGTAGGTCCGTTTATCACCAGAGATATCTTGAGATATTGAGTTTATGATGTATGTTTGAGTTATTCTTCGTATTTTAGTGATTGGGATCGTTTATGGGGGTTGAATCCCATTGATTTTGTGTTTAATGATCTTGTTCGCATTGTTTCGTTGCTTTTAGTGTTGAGACGTCGGGACGGTGCCAAGCGACACACTCCGTGTGTCGATCGACACCGAGCTGGGGTGATGATCGACACGGTGGGGTGTCGATCGACACGCGTACTATTGCGAGTCTGTTGCTTTTGTTGATCATTGCTGCTTATATTTAATGCTGTTTGTGTTTGATGTATTGTCTGGTGTTGACGTACATGGCCTATAGGCAGGATGATCTACTCACTAAGTATTTATGATAATACTTACGCATCTCTATTCCAATGTGATGCAGGTAACAGGAATGTTCCGCCGCAGAATGAGGCCGAGAGACGAGGATGATGATAGGATGCTTATTTTGCTTATTTTGTTATGGCTAGCAAACCATCATTTTTAGGTTGTTGGTTTTATTTCAATAAATGGCAAACCTGGAGTTTAGGTTGCTAGAGTTTATTCTTTTATTGGTTATTGGTATTTGTTGAACTGGTTATTTGGTTTAATAATTATTGATTTCTTTCTGAGAATTTCCGCACTGATAATTAATTAAAAAAAAAATGCTTCACAGATCATAAGAGTTTGCAGCATATCTTTACTCAGCCTATGATGAATGCGAGGCAGACGCGTTGGGTGGAGTTGCTGGCAGACTATGACCTGGATATTGTTTATCATCCAGGCAATGCCAACTTGGTGGCAGATGCGTTGACTCGACGTAGAGACGATTCAGCTAGAGAGCAGGATGTTGAGTCTTTGGTCAGCGAGATTAGTACATTGCGGCTTTGTGCTATTTCAGATGAGCCTTTGGGTTTGGAGGCAGCTGATCAGGCAGACTTACTCAGTAGGATCAGAGTTGCTCAGCAGAGTGATCAGAGTTTGGTTGATGCTTCGCGGGCAGCTGGTTCTGAGTATCAGGTCTCAGCGAATGGGACTATCTTGGTTCGTGGGCGGGTTTGTGTGCCAAAAAATGAGGAGTTGAGACAGGAGGTCTTGAGAGAGGTTTATTCAAGCAAGTTTTCGATTCATCCAGGTGCGACCAAGATGTACTGTGACCTCAAACGGTATTATCATTGGGTTGGGATGAAGAGAGATGTGGCAGATTGGGTTGCTAAGTGCAACACTCGTTCCTTGGTCAAGGCAGAGCATCATGTGCTAGTGGTCTTCTGCAGAGTTTACCCATTTTAGAGTGGAAGTGGGACATGATTACTATGGATTTTGTTGTGGGATTGCCTATCTCACGGACATTTGATGCTATTTGGGTCATTGTGGACCGGTTGACCAAGTCAGCACATTTCTTGTCCATCAAGAAGACAGATGGAGCGGCTGTCTTGGCTAGTAAGTTTGTGCGAGAGACTGTGAGGCTGCATGGAGTGCCAGCCAGTATTGTGTCAGATAGAGATCCGAGATTTGTCTCGNTGCCAACTAGTATTGTATTGGATAGAGATCCGAGATTTGCCTCAGAGTTTTGGAGGGCATTTCAGACAGAGATGGGCACTAAGGTGCATATGAGTACAGCTTTTCATCCGCAGACAGATGGGCAGTCAGAGAGGATTATCCAGACTTTGTAGGATTTGCTGAGGATGTGTGTTTTGGATTGGGGTGGCCATTGGGCTGATCATCTGTGCTTGGCAGAGTTTGCCTACAACAACAGTTTTCAGTCTAGTACTGGCATGGCTCCTTTTGAGGTTTTGTATGGGAGGCCATGCAGGACACCTTTATGCTGGACCCAAGTGGGGGAGCGCAGCATGTTTGGAGCGACTTTTGTTCAGGAGACGACGGAGAAGATCCGTGTTTTGAGGCTAAACATGAAGGAGACTCAGGATAGGCAGAAGAGTTATGCAGATAGACGCAGACGTGAGCTTGAGTTTCAGGTGGGAGATAGAGTTTATCTCAAGATGGCTATGTTGAGAGACCCTAACAGGTCTATAGCAGAGAACAACCTCAGTCCGCGGTTTATGGGTCCATTTCCAGTGTTGGAGCGAGTTGGACCAGTTGCTTATCGGTTGGAGTTGCCACCGATTATGAGCGTCTTTCATAAGGTGTTCCATGTTTCTATGTTAAGGAGGTGTTTGCATCCTTCAGAGGAGTTAGTGGCTTACATTCCAAAGGATCTTCAGCCAGATATGACAGTTCCGGCAGTTCCGGTGAGGATTCTTGAGAGGAGAGTCAAGGTTCTGCGGAATAAGAGGGTGCCATCGTTGAGAGTCTTGTGGGACTGTAGTGGCACAGAGGAGCAGACTTAGGAGCCAGAGGTAAAGATGAAGCTGAAGTTCGGAAAGTGGTTCGACAAGTAGGTTGTAGAGTGATCTCCTTTCATCTTTGTGGTTCTAGTCTTGTTTATGGTTTTGGTGTTGCTGTTTTAGGATGATGTATTTTCGTTTCGTTGTACGATATACATTTTTGGAGTTATATGAGATGGAGTTTTTGCCTGATATTTTTAGGTTCACGTTTGGTTGTTTTCAAGTTTCTTTGACCGGTGGTGTCATTGAACGTTTTAGTCATATGATTTATACGCGTTTCAGATCTTATTACTTGATACAGTCTAGTAGACGGTGGTGTCTTTAGAGTAGACGGTGGTGCCTACATTTTTGGAACGGTGGGTGCCCGGCAGACTTATATTTGGGGGTCGCTACCTCAGTATAAGTAGATATTGTGACGGTGGTGTCATGGTATAGATATTATTTCGGTGGTGTCATGATATAGATATTTGTGACGGTGGTGTCACGGTATAGACATTTGTGACGGTGGTGTTGCATTTGTGGTATTGAGGAGTAATAATGTCTAGAAACATGCGTATAACATAGGACTAAATGTGAGTTTTTGAGGTCCTGGAGAGACATTTGAGTTAGGATTCGAGGACGAATCCAGTTTAGTGGGGGAGAATTGTAACATCCGTGAACCAGAAAGTTGTTTTAGAAGTGGTATCAGACGACATTAGAGATTCAGGAGTGGAATACATATGCTCTTTGAGGTGTGAATTTAGGATTGATTGTACATGTTCTTGTTTGATTGTTGTACAGTCGGTCTAAGGTTTAATCATTTCGAAGAAAGTATGTTAAAACACTTGTGAATAGCTAGTGTCGATCGACACCGAAGTTGTGTGTCGATCAACACCGGTTATCGGGTTGATTTCCGGTTTAAGTCGATTGACGCGTGAATTGTCGGTTTGGGTCGAGTGGTGTCGACCGACACCAAGGAAAGGTGTCGATCGACACCAGCATCAGGAAAATCGACCGGTTTGAGTTAAGTTGGCTGATTTTGGTGCGGTTAAGGGTTTGGAAGCCCTAAGTCTCCAATAAAATCACTGTAGCCGCTTGAGAGGCACAGTTTTCGAGAAGTTTGAGTTGCAGAGAAGGAGAAAGGCACTTTTGGAGAGAAATCCAACTTTCTGGGCCAGATCTGTGGTTGTTCTTGCTGTTCCATCTTCCTTCCTTCTTTTCAATCCGTTCTAAGGTGAGTGCGTGACTGTAGGTCCGTTTATCACCAGATATTTCGTGAGATATTGAGTTTATGATGTGTTCTTGAGTTATTCTTCGTATTTTAGTGATTGGGATCGTTTATGGGGGTTGAATCCCATTGATTTCGTGTTTAATGATCTTGTTCGCACTGTTTCGTTGCTTTTGGTGTTGAGGGGTCGGGACGGTGTCGATCGACACCAGTTTGGTTTCGATCGACACTGTTGAGCTCGTGTCGAGCTTGGGGTGTCGATTGACACGGTGGGATGTCGATCGACACAAGTACTATTGCGAGTCTGTTGCTTTTGTTGATCATTGCTGCTTATATTTAATGTTGTTTGTGTTTGATGTATTGTCTGGTGTTGACGTACATGGCCTATAGGCAGGATGATCCACTCACTAAGTATTTATGATAATACTTACGCATCTCTATTCCAATGTGATATAAGTAACATGAATGTTCCGCCGCGGAATGAGGCCGAGAGACGAGGATGATGATAGGATGCTTATTTTGCTTATCTTGTTATGGCTAGCAAACCATCATTTTTAGGTTGTTAGTTTTATTTCGATAAATGACAAACCTGGTGTTTAGGTTGCTAGAGTTTATTCTATTATTGGTTATTGGTATTTGTTGAACTGGTTATTTGGTTTAATAATTATTGATTTGTTTTTAAGAATTTTTGCATTGATAATTAATTAAAAAAAAACAAACTTGGTTGTTTCAAGAAGATTGTTGCAGTTGTGTGACTCTAATTTTCATAGAACCGGTACACTACCGGGGGATTTTTGTGTTAAGGAAAAAGATAATATATTGCCTCTGCAAATCCATCACCATATTTATATAATTTATTTCTATAATTTTTTATAATTCTTTACAATTTTTAGTCTTACTGTAGTTTTCTTTTTTGCCAGGCAGTCGTACTGTAGTTTATAAATTGGGTTCTAACTGATTGATCGATCGTAATCCATTGAAAATTTTGTATAAATAAATATATGTAAGTGTGTGCTTTAACAAAAAAAAAATGTAAGTAAGTGAGAGTCATGGAGGCGTTTTGGATAAAGTCAAATGGTAAGAGGAGTCAAACTATATACCCACCCACCATTTTCGAATATGTCGTCTAATACCGATCACCGTTGGCATACTGATCTTATAATATGACAAAGAGTTCAAGAATCAAAGCATTAGAAATATGATAGAGAATGCAAATGAGAGAATTCAACGCTGGTTGTAATAATAAACCACCAAGCTCCGTATAAGTTTTGTTAAATAATCAAACTTAAAGTTACATAACAAGCCGTGGAAATAGAATAATTGAGTGTTTGGAAATCTGATTATATGGGCATAAAACTATAGACAAGTATAAACATATTAATGTATTTAAATCACAAATTTATCAAAGAATTAAATATGAAATCTTAATGTAAAACATAAAAATGGCCAAAAGCACACAAATAAAAATCTGAACCATAATAAGAAGTCGTCTGGGCTACATTTGGCGACCCCGGCACGTAGTAGCACTAAACAAATACGCCAAAAAAAAAAAAAATGTTATCATGATACAAATGGTTGCATTGGCTATCATGGTCTAAGCTATATATGTTACCCCAAATCGCAAAGAAGACTAAAACTATATAAGATCGTTCAAAGATGTTAATAAAGTATTACTCGCAAAACATTTTAGGAGTTTGGCTTATAATCTCAAATCTTTACTGGCTATGGTCCTCAAGAGCCGGCAATACCATTTGAGTTTAGTATGCGTCGTAGTCATTTAGTTCGGTTCTAATATCGTTTGTAACGTCTCAACTATGGTACTGTCATTAGTGGCCTACGGGCGGAGCTAGGAAAATATTTTACAGGGGTTAAAATGATATAAACTATGTATTACAGGGGTCAATGAGCAAAATTTGTCATATTTTATCAGATTATTCATTAAAAATAGTGAATTTTTTTTCTTAATAAAAATTCAGGTGGGTCAGTTGACCCACGTCCCCACATGCGGGCTCCACCACCTCTCGCTCTCGTTACATTGGATTCATGTTCGTACGACGTAGTGTCCATTATTTGTAGAAATGTGAAATTATTCTTAGTACCAAAATGAAATTCTCGATTGATTTTACTGATCACTACAAGATATTTTGTGTGTGTGTTTTGTCTTTATATCCATAATACTAAAAATCATTTTTCCAGTAGGTCACTATCATCCTTAATATTGAAGTCGTTTAATTTGTTCTCTCAAATCCAGGACAATTTTGTTAGTATGTTTATGTTGTGTCTTTTTCATATTTATTTTGGACAAATTTGACTATTCGAACCTACCGAATATATAGTACTCGAGAACTAAGTAATAAGTTCCAAATTTTCACAATTGTCTTGTTTTTGTTAAAATTTGTTTTTAACCAAGTTTTTCGGGCCGCACCAAGATGGTCCCGACTAGAGTCTATATCATTGTTCTGATTATGACGTGGTCATGGTGGCTTTACATACCGAATTCACGTTATCACATCATTAAGGATGTGGCAGTAGCCGAGCCTCGAACCCAGGTGGCAGAAGTAACAGCCGTGACCCCTTTACCACTGGGTCACGGCCTCGGTTCATAAATCACATCTTGTTGACAACGAGGTTTGGCAACTTAAGATGATTGAAAAGTAAAGTAAACTTAAGATGGTTGAAAAGTAATCTAAGTATAATATCTTATCTTATTATAATAAAGGTCAATTAGATGATACACATTGTTAATGATTCGAGTCAAATATAAAGCTTGACATAAGAGCTTTCAATGTGAAAGGACTCATTGTTTGGTCCAGAACCTAATCAAACCAACATCCAAATTTTGACCCAATTTTAGGCATTCTAAACTAAATAGCACCAACCCTATTGTCTCTTAGCCAGTAGGATCTTTAGCTATAATTAGGATGATTTATCGGTAAATATGAGAAATAGTCTTCGTTTTCTAATTATGTTAGTCGTATTTTACATGCATATATAAACTCAACTGAAATATTTGTTAGAGTTCAATTATTAGAAGATGTGATTTATGAAAATCGATGGAGATAAACTTTTAAGGGAGCAAGTGGGCCAGTGGTTGCATTACACCTCTGCTACCATCTCATCTGGAGTTCGACTCCACCTTCCCATGTAGGATTAATTTCTTCATTAGGAAGATAATGGGTCTGTGGGCCGGTCTGTTGTGGCCGGCCCACAAAGATGACAAAAATAAAAGAGAGTTTTATTATGGTATAAGTAAAGCTTTTGTGGTTATGTGTGTTAAGATCAAAGTTGTCTATTGTAAACAAGGTGTAGGTAGAGCCATATGTCGTGGATTCTTGTGAAACATATAAGATTATTTATTATAAAATCGTTCATATTTTTTTAGGTGAAAAACATGAGTATCCTATGGTAAACACAATGTCATTTGTACTTTTACGTATCCTTTATATACTAAAAGATATTTACTGGGTTACTAGATATTTACACATTGTTATTGTTTTAGTAGGATTTGTATGATTGTTTGCAGACGGAGATATTGAATAAATTACTTGATGTAGGAAGCCAAAGAAGTCATATAGCCGGAAATACAGGAAAAACAAGACATAAGAAGTAAAATGAGGAAATTACAGGAAAAGCAAGACATAATGGCAGAAATAGACTTTCCATGTGCAAAATGTCTGTCCCAAATACACATGGTGGGTCTATTTAAGCAATTAGTTTCCAAAAATAGACTATTTAAGCAATCGCCCCAAGTAAAAAAATTGGTAAGAAACGCATAACGAACGGTTCGCCCTAATTTTTTTTTCTCCCATGTATGCTTCCCAAGACCACCTCCTCCCTCTCTCCTGTTGCTTAGCTCCGATTTCGGAATGAACCTTCTTCACCGGCGGTTCCTCTCCTAAAATTGGAGTGCGGCTTCCTTTTTCCCGGGCTCTGTTTGCGTCCGATGACTTTGGCTCTCTTTCCGGCGGTGCTGTCTTCATTGGCGAGACTTTTTTGTTTCCTTTTGCTTCTCGGTTGTGCTCCTTCTTCGGTGACAAAATTGATGGGGTTTGCAGAGTTCTCGAGGTCGGATCTCTCGCCTCTCTTCTTCAACTCACCGGAGCAGTACACTGAACCCTTCTCACTCAGAGTGAGCATCTTTACGGCGATGCCGAAACCTCCGCCAAAATCTCCGGATCTACAGCTTTTCTCTCAACCTATTGTTCTTCACCCTCCACGCTCATCTCAGCTGCCATTCTTCTCTCCTTCTGTTGTTCCTTATCCAGGTCTTACTATCTCCGTCTGTCTCCCAGATCTTTCGTTTTCATCCACCACCTCCTTAAGCTTTGGCCAACGGAAGCTTCTCGTCCTATTCCTCACCGGTGAAGGGATATCGGGATCTTGGATTTCCGGTTTCATATATTTACACATCTTGGTCCGGCGTTGTAAAAATTTGGGATTGGCCCATGAGTTTTCCGTAGCGAACTCTTTATCCGAGATATTTCTACCTAATCGACTCAACAATGTGGTAACTCTGGCCTCCTTTAAGGAGATATTTTCTTTACTTTCCTTCATGAGAAAGAAGAGAATATTTTTCTCACTAGTCCTCTCTATGAGAGGTAATTTGTACTCGGTTTGGAAACCGAGAATCTTCTCATTCTTTGTGGAGCGAGTATTGTTAATCTCTGTCTTAATGGCTTCCTCGGTCTTAATGGCTTTGGCTCTAGCCTTGCGAGCATTTTCTGACCTTTTGATGGTCTTGGGTCTAAAAAAAGTTGATTACAAGTCTACCTCTCCTCAAAGCTCAGCAATTCAAAGTCACGTGGTCTGGGATTTTATTGTTTTAATCATGGTGTTTGGTGGTGTTTCTTTAACTTCAGGCAAGGAATTTAGATACTGGATGTTGTGTTCAGGAAATTCTGCTTCCGTTTCTATCTCAAATGAAGAATCAACCCTATGTGGTAATTCTGAATTTATCATGTTGTTATCTTTGTTCTACGTTAGCTTGGTTGTGCTTAGTGTATTTTTAGATTCAGCTCCCTGTGGTTGGATCTCTTCCTCCTTTGTGAGGTGTAACCGAAGCTAATTTTATAAAATCAGGTGTTGTTGCACAAAAAAAAAAAAAAGTAAAATAGGTAATGAAAAATATGTGTATTCAACTCATAAAGAAGTTAATGATGTCTTCGCTACCAAGCTGCGCGTCGCCCTAATTTCCTCTCAGGCACATCAACCAAGGAAGCCATTCTCGCCGCCGCCAAGCTCCGATTTCGGGTTGAAGCTCCATCACCGGAGTTTCTTCTCTTGAAATCGGAGCTTCCCCTCTTTCCCGGACTCCTCCTCTTTGGTGTTTCAATGATTTTTTTCTATTTTCGTGCTCTTCACCATCGAGATCTTGTTCAGTCCGTCCATCTGTTTCAGCCGATCTGCATCTCGGATGTTTCTCTGATGGTCTTGGCGGAGCTTTTGAGGTCTGAGCTTCCGGCACCACCTCTCTTTTCGTCGGAGCCGTCAACTCGTGTGCCGCTCACCTGTCACCTCCCGTTATCTTCCTCTCTGGCTCAAGAGCCTTTGTCGCCGGTGAGATCTGCCCGCATCTTATCGCGTTTTGATCGTACTACGATTTCGGTGTTTGTTGCGATGGGATCTGCAGAGCTTTTGAGGTCGAAGCTCTCCTCTCTCTCCCTCATCCAACCAAAACCAGCAGTCCGATCACCGGAATCTCTCCATCTTACGCCTCTCTCCGTCGTGTCTCTTGACCGAACTATACTGGCCGACCCGCCGCATCTGCGTCCTCGTTTCACCGCCGTTTTCATCCTACCAGATCTGTCAGCTTTCGCGAGCTCCGGGATTCTGCAACAGGTGTTCTTTTCCATTGGACTGCTTTTAATTTGGGCTTGGCCCATTGTTCTATCACCCATACCCATCACCTTTACCATCAGTAAGCCCATCTGTCCTGAGTCTTGTCTGATATGGGCCTGGCCCAATCTAACCATTGAGGTTATAATGTCTCATCTGGCCTCTTTTCCGATCAAGCATCAAAACTGGTACTTTTTCTGGTTTTCCTTGGTGGTCGAAGCCGCTTTGCCGAGATGCTTTCATCCACTATTTTGTGGTGGATGTTTAACATTTCAACTTCCTCCACTGGCATAGAGAGATCTACTTCACCTTCCTTCCCTTTAGGGAAGAGAACCCTTTCACATCCTCCCTTCTCGCAGAGAAGTGGAATCTTCCCGGATCCAAAACCGAGGAATCCTTACGACATTCTCACCGTTTTGCTATCTTGTGTAGCGGTCTGTATGGGGCCTGAAGATGCAACCGAACTCGTTTCAACGATTTTCGGAGGTAGAAGTTGGTCTTTAACGTCACATCATCTCAACGTGACTAGGTTACTTCATTCCGGCTTGGCCGTGAAGCCTCTTCCGACGCATTGGAGCTTTGCTTTGAATTCGCTGTCATATGAAGATATATCTTTATTGCTTATTGATTTAATCATGTGCTTTTGTATTGTCCAAAGAGGATGCTTAATTCCCTCTTTTTGTAGCTTCCAAGTTTAGTATAATGAATCATGGTTTGAAAAAAAAAAAAAAGAAGTTAATGATTTAGATCAATGTAAATTCTTTTTAATTCCTTTTTTAAATGCTAAGTTTCATATGATTGTTTTTAATGAACGAGAAGTGTGTTAATGTTTTACTCATTTCATTCTCATAAGTCCAAGTGTTAATGTGTTAATGTTNTTAATTTTTTTTTTTTTTTTTTTTTTTTACATGATTCATAGTTAGTTTATACATGATTCATAGTTATTGGTTTTATTTGTAGGCAAACCCGTGCGTTAGCAAGTTTATATGAATATCCCTCGCCCATGGTCTCTCTCTGGTATGCTATATTTCTCTTAGATTGCTCATTTCTGTTTAGATGGTATTTCTAAAATTTAATTTTATATCAGTATGTCTTACAATCTCCTTCTGTTTCATAGATTAAACCACTAGAAAACAAGCAAAATTGATGGATAAAAAAAGAAAGCGCAAAGAAAGTACAAGACGTGAGCAAGGAAACACACATAAAGTGCTTGGAGGCTGAAAAGATACTAAAACAATGTGGAAGATGAAAAGATACTAAAACAATGTAGAAGATGAAGTTCATTTTTGTTATAGAGTATAGAGTTTGTACTTCTAAGGAAGATGAGAAGAAATTCTACAAGTGTTTCTCTTATATCATCAGATTTTTTATGGCTTTTTATAAAACACAGTCTTAATTTTAATTCATTTTCATTGTTCGCGTAAACCTTTCTAGTAAAATTTATTTTTAATTTATTTCATCTTCATTGTTTTTTTAAAAGTATAAAAGTATTTATATTTTCAAATAGAATTATTAACAAAATAAATACAAACTAAATGGATGAAATATAGTATTTTAAATGTGTTGATATTATAAGTTTTAACGCATTTACTTCCAAATTTTATGTCCACATATTCGTTGATTATGGCTTTATCCAATTTAAATGAAAAATAATTTGATCCGTGCGGATGCACGGGTAATAATACTTGTTTTATTATATATATAATGTAGAGATTTCAAGAGACGAGTTTTCAAATGGTATACAACATTATAATGATTTGTGAATAATGTGAGATGATCGACCATAATCCATTTGAAAATTATATATAAATAAATATATGCAAGTGAGTGCTTTAACAAAAAAAAAATGTAAGTAAGTGAGAAAATGTCGTATAAGTGTTTCTTAGGATAAAGTCAAACAAATGGTAGAGGAGTCGAATTATATACCCACCCACCATTTTCTAATATGTCGTCAAATACCGATGGCATACTGATCCTATGATATGTCAACGTCTGATGAATTTAATTGTATTGTAATCACTGCGAAGATAATGTCTTTTCTATCTTTCTTTTGTTTGGGAAATAATAAAGAAAATTACTATAATTTGCCAAATAGGCCAATAGGGGTATCAAGACTTATAAGCCAATGGCTTCATGTTTTCTTCTTCCATGGAACACCCAATGGCTTCATCTTATAATATTCAACACTGTTTGAAATTAACTGTCCTAGTAAAGGAAATGACGAATAAAATCAAATTAATTTGCCCAACAGGCCACTAGGGTATGAGGACTTACTGTAACTTAATGTCTTTAAAGCAATCGCTCTCATAAGTAGTGTTTTTTTTTTTTTTTTAAGTAGTGTTACGACTTTATTTTCATAAGTAGTGTTTACTGTATTTTTTTTTTTTTTTGGAACAAAGTAGTGTTTATTGTTGTGTTTATATATTTGGTCAGAAGTTGTAATATACTTAGTTATATACTTAGTATTGAATAAGTAATGATGTTAAAATTTTGCACGTGGTATATTAAATGATGAACTATCCCAATAGATTTAGTAATATACTTAGTATTGAATAAGTAATGATGTTAAAATTTTGCACGTGGTATATTAAATGATGAACTATCCCAATAGATGTGGTCCATGAGGGTACAATATAAAAGGGATAAAGTTAACTTTTTGACCTTGGTGATGTATTTGAGTATACTTTTTTATGTCAAATAGATCACATGTCCAACTCATAAGTTTCACGGAAAGAGTTAATAGTCACTAACCACACTTTAACTTTCTCTTTGTAATTATTATCAAAGGGAAAACTAATTGTAAAAAAGCACGAGGCATATGCCAACCCTTCTTTTCTCCTGTGGTTTGTTAAACTATGATGAATTAAATAATAAATATATCCAGGCCCGGTTCAGTCAAATACTAACCCCTGTTACAGTATAATAATTTTCATAGACCCTATTTTGCAAAATTTCGAAATTTTTATGCCCTATTTTACAATATTTCGAAATTTGTAGCCTTATTTTGCAAGTTTTAGAAACCTTTAGACCTTTTTTAGCAAATGTTTCAAATTATTAGGCCCTCAAATATAAAAACAAATTGATGAAAACCAAATGGGTCCTGTGACAGATCCCATCCCACACTGGCTACAAAACGGGCCTGAATATATCAAACTTGATTTTTTATAAAATCCTTAAAATACCAATAAATCAAGTTTTTTGGCAACTAAATATCATTACTTCTAAAACGTTTTCACAAATATCACAGTTTACTTAGGAAAATTATTACTCAAACTAAAATTAATGTTCATTTAAAGAGAAAATTTGAAATTAGGACAATTTGTGTGCGCTTTTGACTAAAACATAGTTTAAACTTAGAGAACTTAATGTAATCCGGATCACTCAAGAAATGTAATATACTACTACATTTCTTTAAAATTTAATTAATAGCTTCCTTCTATTTATGTTATTATACTTCATCAAGACAACAGCGATTTAAGTTGGCAGCTCAATCTGACCAATCCAATATAATCTAGATTGACTCCAAAGATATTATAATCTTGTATTAAATATTATAGGGTTGGTCCGAAACTAGCTTCCATATAGATATAATAAACATAAACATCTAATTTAAAGAAAAAAAGTTGTCACGAAACTTAAAAAATATTTTCCTAGAAAAACAGACATTTTTACAGAATAAATTATATGGTCGTCACTCGTCATAATTCAAGTCTCTAAACGTTTTTTTTTTTTAATTACTACAAAATTATTTACATCCCTTTTTGAGCGTAGGCAATTTTCTCTTACGCGTTATAGTTTCACTTTATGAAGAAGACTAACGTTTTATAATTTTTTTGCCAACAACCCATACGTTGAAGTCTCGACCGTAGCGGAGGGCCCGTGCTTAAGTCTTTAACCTCGATAAAATTTTAAAAGAAAGTTCTATGAAACAGACTTTCGGTCCAAAATGGTCAGCGAATGATACAATATATACTTCACACCATCTCTATCTCCAAGTATCACACATCACCACATTTACAAAAACTCAAAGCCATACACACTCATAAACACAATTCTTTTCAAATTCTGAAAAATCTGTATTATTCTCTTTCTAAAGTATTCATAAAACATTTCTTAGATTTTGTTTTCTCTCTTGCAAATAAGTAAAAAAAAAAAAAGATGATGTTACCTGAAGCATGCGTAGCCAACATCCTTTCATTAACAACTCCAGCGGACACATTCTCATCATCGATGGTTTCTTCGGTTTTCCGGTTAGCCGGAGATTCCGATTTCGTATGGGAGAAGTTTCTGCCCTCAGATTACAAAAGCCTCATTTCTCAATTTACTGAACTTCATCAGAGTTTCTCATCCAAAAAAGAGATTTATCAATATTTTTGCGATTCCATTCTCATCGATAATGCCCGCAAGGTTTGATTTTATGAGTTACTTTTTAAAAAATGGATTTTTATTTTTAGTTCTTGAAATAATAATATTTTCTTTGTATATGCAATTTCAGCTTTTCAAGATCAATAAATCATCTGGAAAAGTTTCATATATCTTATCAGCAAGAGATATTTCTATAACTAGGAGCGACCAAGCATCTTGCTGGTCTTGGAGCAATGTCTCGGATTCTAGGTTAGTTTCTTTTTGTTTTTTTTCTTATGATAAAACTTTTTATGCTGTGTAGTTTTGAAATTTTATTGTATCTAAAATGTAAATTAAATAATTACAGGTTCTCGGAGTCGGCTGAACTTATTACAACAGATCGGTTAGAAATCAACGGTAAAATTCCAACCAGAATTTTATCACCAAACACAAAATATGAAGCATATCTCATTGTGAAAGTAACTAAACGCGCCTACGGTCTAGACCTAGTTCCAGCAGAGACTTGTGTTGAATCCAAGAGTGGTCAAATTGTTAAGAACACAACTTATCTATGTTGCTTGGATGAGAAGAAACAACAAATGAAGCGGCTGCTTTACGGAAATCGAGAAGAGAGAATGGCGTTGACTGTCAAGGCGGACAGCGGTGACAGGAAAAGGAGAGAGCCGAAAGGTAGAGACGACGGGTGGATCGAGATTGAGTTAGGAGAGTTTGAGACAAGAAAAGGAGAGGATGATGAGGTTAGTATGAGTCTCACGGAAGTTAAAGGATATCAACTGAAAGGTGGCATTGTGATTGATGGTATTGAAGTAAGGCCTAAATCTCTAATTTAGGTATAATTGTTAATTTGTTTTGTAAGATTGGGAGAGAAATGGAAGATAAGGGGGAAATAAAGGGTTTGTGTGTCAAGAAACTAATTGATTTATTCTTTAGTATTTTGCATGTTGAATATAGTAGAATATTTAAAATTTCATTTCTTTGGTTTTTGTGAGGATAATGTACAATTTAGGTGGGTGTCGCCACCATTTATGTTTTGGTCATGTCACAAAAATGATAAGATTCAATTAACTAATTCAAAAAATAAAAAATACTAGTATGAATTGTAGCTTTCATTTAAACCGAATTTTAAATAAAAGTTGGAGTTATACTTGGACAGAGATTTAGCGTACAATTTGGAGTTATGTTTAGGCAGGGAATTAGCTGAGACCTAACTAAAAAGAAATGCTATATATATTGCCATTAGGATAACAACCGTGAACCAGAAAGTTGTTTTATAAATGATCTCAGACGGCATTAGGGGTTCAGGAGTGGATTACATATACTCTTTGAGGTGTGAATTTAGGATTGATTGTACATGTTCTTGTTTGATTGTTATACAGTTGGTCTAAGGTTCAAACACTTCAAAGCAAATGTGTAAAAAGTTTTTAAATCACTAGTGTCGATCGACACCTAAGATGGTGTCGATCGACACCGATTATTGAGTTGATCTCCGGTTTAAGTCGATCGAATTGAAATTGGAGATGGTTTAGTCGAGGGGTGTCGACCCACACCAAGGAATGGTGTCGATTGACACCGGTTATTGGAATTTCGGCCGGTTTGATTCAAGTCGGCTGATTTTGGTCTGGTTTGGGCGAAGAAGCCCTGTTTCTCCACTAAAACACTTGTGGCCGCGTGAGAAAGCCACTTTTGGAGAAAATCAGAGTTTCAGAGAAGTTCAGGGAGATTTGGAGAGTTGGAGGTGATTTCTGGAGTTTCTGGAGAGATCTGTTGCTAATCCATCTTCCTTTCTCTCTTTTCAATCTTTCTAAGGTGAGTGCGTGACTGTAGTTCCGTTTATCACCAGAGATTTCATGTTTAGGAATTGTTATTGAGTTTTGCGAGTTGTTCTTGAGCTGTTATTGAGATATTGTGTTGTTTGATCGATGTGGGGGTTGAATCCCACGAGTTTCTGTGTTTATCGCACTGTTTCATTGCTTTTGGTGTTGAAGCGTCGGGACGGTGTCGATTGACACCAGTTTAGTGTCGGTTGACACTGTTGAGCTCGTGTCGAGCGACACCTTTCTGGCTGGGGTGACGATCGACACGGTTGTGCTTTTGCGAGTTGTTGAGTTTTGATCATTGCTGCTTATGTTATTTGTTATTGTTATGTGTTGTACTGTCTGGTGATGGCGTACATAGCATGTAGGCAGAATGACCCACTCACTAAGTATTTATGATAATACTTACACATCTCTATTACAATGTGATGCAGGTAACATGAATGTTCAACCGCATAATGAGGCCAAGAGACGATGAGGAAATTAGGCATTTGATGTTGCTTGTTCTGTTGTGGCTAGCAAACAATCGTGTTTAGGTTGCTAGTTTTATTTTAATAATGTAGCAAACCTGGTGTTTAGGTTGCTAGTTTTATTTTAATAATGTAGCAAACCTGGTGTTTAGTTTGCTAGCTCTTATTCATTCATTGATTATTGGTTATTGTTGAACTGATATTTGATTTATNTGGTTGTTTCATTTTGGTATCAGAGGGTATACGGTTTTAGGACTGTTAGTATTGGGTGAACTGGACTATGTGTTTAATTGATTAAGTGTGTTTAGTGAGTTAGTAGTCTAGTATCATCCTCTCAGCCTTACAGTATTCCGCGGGTAAGTGAGTTGGAGTTTTGTGTTTTGTTGTGTTTTGTGTTGTGTGCTGACCTTGCTCTTTCTGTACTTGGTGTAAGTTCAGCGAGATGGACGCAGGTCAAGGGCGAGGTCATGGTAGAGGCCGCGGTGTTGCAGCAGCTGGTCGCGGTTCAGCTGCAGCTGGTCGCGGTGCAGCTGGTCGAGGTGTTGCTCGTGGTGGAGCAGCGGGTCGTGGAGGTCGGGGTGCTGAGCGTAGTATACCAGAGGCTGAGGCTTCAGCGAAGAGTCAGGCTCCGAGTGGGGCGACGGCATCACTTACTCAGTCAGTCCCGTTGGCCGGTGGGACTAACTTTGGTACCGGTGGGGGCGCGGGCGTCGGTGGTGACGCAGGGGCTGGGGCGGCTCCCGGTGGTGGGGGTGTGGCTCTAGCTCAGGGGGATTTGATGGTGGGGCTACTGACGCAGCTTTTAAGTCGTCTTCCGCAGGCGGTACCACAGCAGGCTCCGGTTGCACCTCCAGCGGCCGGGGCACAGGCAGGTGCTGCAGTTGTTGGGCATCCGCCTTATCGTGAGATGATGAGGGAGAAGCAGAGGATTGGCACGCCGACGTTTGAGGGCGGTGTCACTCCAGAGCAGGCTGACGAGTGGCGTCAGAGGTTGGAGCGGAACTTCGAGTCCGTTCAGTGTCCTGTGCAGTTTTAGGTTCAGATTGCAGTGCATTATCTTAGCGGAGATGCACATTTGTGGTGGAGGTCTTCTAGGACCCAGAGGGCGATATGGACTTGGGTTGACTTCGTCGAGGAGTTTAACTACAAGTTTTTCCCGCAAGAGACCTGAGACAGGCTTCAGTTGAGGTTTTTAGGATTGACTCAGGGTGAGAGGTCAGTCCGGGAGTACGATGCAGAGTTCTACAGATTGGTGGTTCACTCCGGCAGTGAGTTGGTCGGAGAGCGGGCCTTGTTGTCGAGGTTCCTTCAGGGGCTTCGAAGGAGCATCAGGACTCAGTGCAGAGGTGGCATGTATCACACTAGAGCCGAGTTAGTGGAGTTGGCAGCTTCAGTTGAGGCGGATTTGCGTGAGCCGGTGAGCTCAGCAGTTGTTCCTGCTACCCAGCCTCGGGGCCAGCAGCAACATCAGCAGAAGCGCAGAGGTTTTAGTTCTGGTTTTTACAGGGGTGGTAGGCCTGCGCAGGGCCAGAAGAGGAGAGCCGATGAGATATCTGCTAGTAGCCAGAGTTAAGGGGCATGTTTTAGTTGTGGAGGCTTGGATCACAAGGTTTCTGCTTGTCCCAAGTGATGCACCCTCAGAAACTGAAAGATGCGGTGGCGGGTGGATGGGGTAAGAATGGTCGTACGACTTCTCTTCTTATTCCCGGTAGAGATGGATGGCGGAATAGCTGGGATGAGGCGGGTTCAGTCTGATGGCCATACGGCTTCTTTCAGGCAGAACAAGGGATGATTAAACGGAATAGATGGTGGATCGAAGTCGCCACAAAACTGGGTGGAAGCGGTTTTGATAAGACTCGCCTCTTTTAGCCAGAATCTCACTAGCAAAAGAAAACGAAACAAGAGAGAACTCTCTTAGTAAGAAAAACGTTTTTTGTTTTATTGATCAAGGGTGAAAATAATACAAGGCTGGAGGGGACTTATATAGTATCCATCAGCTATGCCCTTCAAGGGGTCTTAAATGCAAACATTGACCGAAAATCTCAAAATCAAAGGCTAAACAAATGCCTGAAAAATGCTAAATTATAGGCTAAACAAATGCCTTTATTTGACTGAAATAAAGAATGGAAATTCAAACAAGAAATCAAAGAAAAGTTAGTCAACAAAATGAATAATGAAATCAGACTTACCATAGCTGATTGTTGTGAGCGGTTTTGGACGGATTGGGTGAAAACCGGATAATTGTTGACAAACCGTGATTCTTGATCTTCATGTTGGCGAGATGCTGAATAAGGTAAGTTCCATGACATGAGTTTTACCATAAGCTTCTCTTGGGCCGTCATGTATCTTTGGAGCATCATTGATCTCTCGGAACATTAGACCGTGATCTTGATTTGATTTGTTTTGGCTTGTCCCGCTGGTGATGAACATCTGATCCAGTCTGTCGGCTAAGTCAACAACCTCTGATGTGCGATGAGACTTGCGACGGCTTGAAAAAGTTCTGTCCTCATAACTGGTTCTTCTGCATCAAAAGGAACCAAATCAGTCACATTAAAAGTGGAGGAAATTTTAAACTCACCTGGTAGATCAAGTTGATAGGCGTTGTCATTGATCTTCTTGAGGATTTGAAACGGTCCCATGCCTCTGGGAGCTAGCTTGTGCTTCCTTTCGTGCGGAAATCTTTCTGGTCGCATGTGCACCAAAACATAATCTCCAGGCTGAAAAACTACTTCTTTGCGGTGCTTGTCAACATGGGCCTTGGTCTTCTCGTTCCTTTTCTCCATGTTCTCTTTAGCCTTTTCGTAAAGTTTCTTAACGAGTTCGGCTTTGGTCACTCCATTCTGGTTGGTTTGTTCCTCCGGTGGTAGTGGTATTGGGGCCAAATCCAAAGGCGTTTGCGGCTTAAACCCATACACAAGCTCAAATGGAGAAAGCTTAGTAGTAGAGTGAGGAATGCGATTATAAGCAAATTCTACTAAGGGTAAACAATCCAACCAATTTCTTAAATTGTTACCGACTGTGGCTCTTAAAAGAGTAGATAGGGTACGGTTGATGACTTTAGTCTGACCATCGGTCTGGGGATGGCATGTGGTGGAGAAAAGGAGTTTAGTTCCAAGCTTTCTCCACAATGTTCGCCAAAAATGGCTATGTAACTTCGTGTCTCTGTCGGAGACTATGGTTCGTGGAAGACCATGCAGTCTGACTACTTCTTTGAAGAACAGGTCTGCGGTTTGAGTGGCGTCATTGGTCTTGTTGCAAGGAATGAAATGAGCCATCTTGCTGAACCGATCCACTACCACAAATACCGAGTCTTTGTTCCTGATTTTGGGTAATCCTAAAACGAAATCCGTAGACAAATCTACCCAAGGCATGTCAGGAATAGGTAAAGGAATGTAAAGACCTTAAGGATGTAACTTGGATTTTGCACTTAAGCAGGTAGTACATTTGGAACAATACCGTTCCACATCTCTTCTTTGGTGTGGCCAAAAGAAGTGTTCTGCCAGGATACTCTTGGTTTTGTCCATCCCAAAGTGTCCCATGAGGCCACCTCCGTGTGCTTCTCCTAATATCAGTTCATGCATAGAACTCTGCGGGATGCATAACCGTTTGTCCCTGAAAAGAAAACCATCATGTTTATAGTAAGGACCTAATGCACCTCGGCCACACTTCTTGTAGAGTTCTCCGAAGTCGAGATCATCCTCATATAGCTCCTTGAGATGTTCAAACCCCATTATCTTAGCCTCCATGGTTGATATCAGCGTGTATCTCCTTGACAAGGCATCGGCTACAATGTTCTCTTTGCCTTTCTTGTACTTGATCACGTATGGAAAGGTTTCTACGAACTCTAACCATCTGGCATGCCGCGTCTTTAATGTCGTCTGGCCTCTCAAATACTTCAAGGTCTCGTGGTCGGTATGGATCACAAACTCCTTGCTGAGTAGGTAATGCTGCCAAGTCTCCAACGATCTTACTAAGGCATACAGTTCCTTGTCGTAAGTTGGATAGTTAAGGGCGGCTCCATGTAGCTTTTCGCTGAAAAAGGCTACTGGTTTTCCTCCTTGTGTCAAGACTGCTCCCCTGTCCCTGAAGCATCACAATCAACTTCAAAAGTTTTGTCAAAGTTAGGCAAAGCTAAAACTGGTGAATTGGTGAGACTGTCTTTGAGCTTCTGAAAAGCGGCTTCTTGGCTCGGTCCCCATGAAAATGCAACGTCCTTCTTGATTACGGAAGTCAAGGGCGCGGCTATGGTGCTGAAATCTTTGACAAAACGTCGATAGAAACTCGCCAAACCGTGAAAACTTCGAACATGACCAATGGTAGTTGGAATGGGCCAATCTTGAATGGCTTTGATTTTCTCTTCATCAACTTTTAGTCCCTGTGAACTAACAACAAAGCCTAAAAACACCAGCTGATCAGTGCAGAAAACACATTTCTTAAGATTAGCATATAGCTGTTCTAAACGCAGTGTTTCTAGTACTTTCTCAAGGTGTCCTAAGTGATCCTCCAAACAA
>OVBJ01001016.1:0-36039 GCA_900406535.1 Noccaea bulbosa | reverse complement strand
AATACCATTGGAGTAAATACTATGGCAAAATAGCATATATGCTAAATTTAGTATGGGGTTGGAGATGCTCTTAGGCTACGCGTGTAACTGCCCACCCCAAATTTCAATTAGGCTATTACTCTGTTAATTCCTCCGATTAATAAAAACAATAAAAAATTGATTACAATTAGGTTTTTTTTGTTTTTGTTTTTGTTTTTGTTTTCAAGAACATTATAATTGCTATGTTCACTTTACAGGCTTACAGCATAAGCATAAACTGATTTTAAGTAATTTTTCTTAATTTTTGTCGGCAACTGATTTAAGTGATTAGCGTTTTTTAAAGTTGCAGTCAGCAATTTCTTTACATAGACATGCCTGGGGAGTATTATATTTTTGTCTTTACTTTGATTACTTTCTTGTTTTTACCGAATCTTTCCTCTCTTTTTCTTTTTTTGTTCAATTTTTATTCATTTTGTTTTAACCTCTATGAGACTGTCAGACTATACCGAATTATTTCAGCGTGCCATTAGTTTAATCATCGCAATATGGCTAAGACCTTGTGGGCTAGGCTAAGCCACTATCCCTATATACTACTCCCGTTGTGGAATTTTAGAGTGCATGTGCAAAAAGCACACTTTCCCGTTGTGGAATTAAAGTGCCACACAACCCTAAGCTTAATTTGGAGTGAGATCCTTTTGAAAACTATGAGCATAAACAGCCACTAACCATGTATGAGGGACCTATATATTGACGTACATCGATTATTAATAAACGACAATAGTATTTTCAAATATCTATAGAATAATCCAAAGACATCATTCAAAATTAAAAAAAATAATAAGTCGGATCATGTCTTTTATGGATTCATCGTACATGATTCAGAATATATATCATCATTCTACACATTTTCAGTTAAAATGTTAGTTTTGATAGATACTACTCTTAAGTTTTACGCTAACAGTAACATTAGTGTATCTAATTATTATTTTGATTTTAGATTGTAGTTGCATACCGTAAGGAGCAAACATATATTTTCATTAGTACGTAATAATTTATTCGACCGATTTAGTTTTGACCCGAATCTCCAGAGAATTCGACAAAAGTTCATAATCATGACGACTCGATAGAACAAATGCTATACACCACCGCCCTCTAACAAACAGATGAAGAGTGGTGAAGCAAACGAAACGGAAAAGGACAAAAAATATGAAAACACAAAAGCACACAAACAAACAAGTCTCTGCTTAAATACTATAGTAGGCTCTGAATTATTGTCTCATTCATCTTTTAAGAGCATCGTTCACGTGCCACACCGATACGTCCATTGGGAACGTCGATCACGACACGGTGGTTCTGCTGCTGCATGCTTCCGATTATATTCACGACAGAGTTTACGTTATCCGGCGCCGCGGCAATGGCGAAGCACGACGTGCTCCCGGCGGTGCTGTGTAACATCAGGTTATCCGCGGGCATGGTCATGTTCACTCCCTTGAACATGAACGTTATTGTCGGGACAGTGATTTCCTCGGAGTAGCAAGTGTCGAAACCCCCAAGTGACTTCACCACGGCGGTACGTGGCTTCACGCGCTTCATGAACTCGTCCCTCACCGCCTCGTATACCGGCGTAGCCAGCCGCGTGTACACAGTCCCTGCAGATTAAATAACAGTTGGTTAACATGATCCTAATTATAGATGCGGTCTAAGTTTAACCAATAGAACCAAACCAAACCGAAATGTTGTTTTTTATATTTGAATAAGAAAACCGATTTCAAGTTAACCACATAAACGGAAATTTACTTAACATATTTAATCTTATGTAACATTAATTTATATTAGCTAAATTAACCTATGCAAAATCCACACAGAAAATGTTATCAATCCAAACAGAAAACCAAAAAAAAATTAACACCTAACCGGATTATTGACGCGTAGATTGTAATTAAGAATCTCTTACCGGAGTCAAAGATGGTTCCAGCGCCGGTGGTGGGATTAAAAGCAATAGCTGCCGGCGGTATATCGACGACTTTCTTAGCGACGCGGATGGCAACGAGATTGACGTAATACAAAGAAGACCTCCTTGGGTTTCTCAGGAGTGGCGTGTACTTCACGCGCAGTGGCTGTGAGGTGGGTCCGAGCCTCAGCGATCCCGAGAAGGCGAGAGACTTGAAACTTGGCAAACAGTAAGAGAAGGTTGATTTGTAAAGGGACTGAGCCTGTGACATGAGCGACAGTGGGCCTCGGCCCAGGCCCAATAAGCCCTGTGGTGGTGGGATGGTTCCTCCGCCGGCTACCTTGTTGACGCAGCCGAATGTGAAGGCTGTGATCGGATCGGCGGCGAGGCGGATGGTATCCTGAGAGAGGTTAGCGGCGATGGAGGAGCTTCCGTAGGTGAAGTTGAAAGAACACGCGCTTGCTCCGCACGTGGGATTGGGCACCTACAAGTGTTCACGTGAGTTAATGCAGTGTGTCGGACTAGTTTGTTTAGTGTTTTGTAATCCCGTGATCCATTTTTTGGAATCTGGGTGGAATTATCAATTATAACCACGTGGGACCCTTTCTCTCTGTGAAAAACTTTTCACTCGTGAAAAACATAATTTTATAAGTTTAAACAAATTCTAGATCTGATACTATACTACTCGGATATTATTGAGTTTTGAATGTATTTTTTTTAGGCAACAGTATTCTCATGCTCAGATCTTTAAGAGATGAAAACAAATCGCAGGTTATTACTAAAATAGTGTATACATGAGGCAAATATGTTCACTGAAGCTATAAAAGTGTCATGAAAAATGTGTAGGATATAATTTAATTAATCAAAAAACATTCCATGGGACATTTAGTATATCTGTAGGTGTGTAAGTATGCGAAACCATACCTGCTTACACTGAGAAGCGCTGCAGCTGACGTTTTTGAAAGTGGTGGACTTGACCGGTGAAAAGACGGTGGTTGAAGGACAGCCAACGCAGCCAGAGCACGGTAACCAAGCCACGTCACTGCTCGTGTCCATGGCTAGGAGCAGCGACTGAGCCGGAGTACCGATTTTAACCTTGACAATGTATGTTGTGCTCTGCAGCATTAGACGTCCTGAGGCGATGGGGACGACAGATCTCCCGGCGACGAGGCTGGTCAAGTACTGGAGACGGGCCTGGTCTTCGGCCAGCGTTTTCAGTACACGCGCTTCCCATGAGAGTGGGGATGATGATTTGAAAGGGGAGCAAGGGCTGTCTACGTGGAAGATTCTTAAGGTAGAGCCTTGGTCTTGAGTGTTGGTGAGGTCACAGTTTGGGTGGTTTAGCCCTAACCCGAATGCTAATGGGATGATTGAAAGAAGTTGGAAGAATAAAACGAGAGTGGTCATTGTGTTATATGTTTTGGGCTGGATGGGATATTAAATGATGTTGGCATGAGTGGGTATATATAGCGGTCTGAGCTACAAAATGACCAATTACATGAAATCATAATGTATAAAACTATATTAGCTATACAAAATACAAATCAAATATTATTTCCGCTAATTAGGTTTTGAGTTAATTTGAACTAAGGCTGGTAGATAAGGGAATTTCAACAGGTAAACTGCTCCTTTTAATTCTCAATACAACATGGACTTCTTTGTTAACTTAGTTTTTTTCCCCATATTACAAAAGATTTTTGTTTTTTTTTTCTTCTTTCCATAATACACCGTATAATGTTGTTTTGTATATTTGCTTGTATCTTCATAGTATAACTATGATAGCCGC
The DNA here is from genome assembly GCA_900406535.1 of Noccaea bulbosa. NCBI lineage: Eukaryota > Viridiplantae > Streptophyta > Magnoliopsida > Brassicales > Brassicaceae > Noccaea > Noccaea bulbosa. The sequence continues at coordinate 32,323 of OVBJ01001016.1, read as the reverse complement.
TTTTCTGGTTGATTTTCCGAATTTATGCTTCTTCCCGTTTTGTATGATTAAAGAAATGAAGTTCGGTTTCTAAAAATGTAAATTAAGCAAAGCAAATGGTTTACAAACAATTTTTTTCGGATTGTTTGAGCTAACCTATTTCGTTTTGATTCGCACTTCTAAATTCACCTCTTTACAATTTTCTTAATCATCTCTTAAACATATTTTTCGAAAAAAAATATTCTCCCTGTTAAACCCAAATTTGGTGCTGGTTTGCTTAATTATTTTTTAGCATTCCATTATTATTTTTCGTATCATTGATGTCGGCCAGTGATGTATTTATGCATCTCTTTCTTCACTCTCCCGGTAGTGCGAAAGTTACTTTCTTGTGATTTCCACTACTTCTGTGGGGTATTTGTTATTGATGGGCAGAGTAGTATAATAATGACGCATATACTTGTCTCGCAGTTGATATAAAATTATTAACAGTACAAGTCCTTTCCATGCCCAAAAAAGAATAAAGAACATGGTTGATGAATTTTGATTTTAAACGGTATTTCTTTTTACATTCAACATATGGGTTAAGAACTTAAGATTGGGCTAATCACATTTGGCCCAATAGTCTTGATTGTAAGGAATTTTATACGGTTTTTTGTTCACTTGAATAAAATCCTTTTCAAAGGAGAATCTGAACAACGTGCACTGCGCACAGCTTATTAATCTCCGATCACTTGAAATTTTTTACACATAAAAAGATACATGTAGATCCATGTGTGTAATATTGACAAATGGATTGAAGGGTTTAACATATGAGAAACTCAAATCGGTCAGTGGTTTTCGTTAACTTTTAAACAGTCTCGTTCAATATTCAAGAACCGCAAAATTTGAGACTTTGCACAACTTCAAGGACTTTTTTGTCGGTTTCCGAGCTCAAATAATACTAGTACTATTAAAATATTAAGATCCAGAGTCAACGATCCATGATAAAGTATAAGAATATGAAAAAGATTCTATGAGGACAACAATTACATAACTTTACATAACCCCAGTTTTAAATATTCTTGTGGGAAAATGTTCCGCAGCAACATTAAATTGTTTACCCGCGGACTACGCCAAACTTGTCCCCTTCTCTTACAAACCGATCTCTTCTTCTTCTTCTTCTTCCACATTTTTGTTTATCTATCTCTCTCTCTCTCTCTCTACAAATATATGGCGCCGACAAATCCTCCGGCCAGTGGAGTTGGGCTCGGTTACGGCATCGCCATCGCCGTGAGCATTCTGGTTCTCATCTCCTCTATAATGCTCGCTTCATACATCTGCATAAGGTCAAAATCAGCTGGAAGAGACGAAGCCACGCGTGACGGAGTTGTTGTTGAGCCGCCGGCAGCTGAGGTAAAGCTCGGGCTGGACAGGCCAGTGATAGAGTCATATCCAAGGATAGTGCTTGGAGATAGCCGGAGATTACCGAGGCCCAACAACGGCCCATGTTCGATATGCCTATGTGACTACGAAGCTAGGGATCCGGTTCGGTGTATACCGGAATGTAATCACTGTTTTCACGCTGATTGTGTTGATGAGTGGCTCCGGACAAGTGCAACGTGTCCTCTGTGTAGGAACTCACCGGCTCCGTCTAGGATAGCCACACCCTTGTCCGATTTCGTTCCACTCGCCTTTCAAATCAGGTGAAAGGTTAAGTACCTTTTTTGGTGTGCCTAGTTTCTTTTCAATCATTTCACCAATTATCTTACTCTCTTATTATGCTTTGAGATTGAAGTTAGTGATTATTGGTTAAAATTTGTTATATTTCTAGGATTGAACTTGAAAGCTAAATAAATCGTAAATTTTCCTAATCATATAGTAGTATTAATAATCTAAAATTTGGGACCATTTATCTATCGCATATGAGTTTGCGACTGCAAATTTGGTATCGATGAAATTTTCTGTCTTTAGTTAATTTCTTTGCTTTGGCCGAAGCTCCTTGAGGCGCTCTGCTCTTTAGCAATCTATCACGTGCTAGGTAACTCTTGATTTCACGATCACGTGGTTTAGGTTCGATCTTTGAGAGAGGAACGTGAATGATGTATCCATAGTGAATTTCTTATATTAAAAAATTTCATATTATCTTAAATTGTGTATACTTCAAAATAATGTGAAATGGTGGATTCCTTTTATTGGATATCCCCATCCACGAATGACGGACATGTTCCAAATACTAACCAACGGTCATTTTTTTTTAATCTGATGTCTCCTTAGGGATGAAACGGTCCATTAATAATTGATAATCGGTAAATCATATTTGTTCCTGTAATCCTATAATCACTGTTTCTAATTACATGACATATACGAGCGAGCTAGTAAAAAAGGTAAGATAGCTTTTCATGTTCCGCGGAATCCTCAATAATGGGAAATAATACCTTCGTTATAAATGTGCGCAAGTTGGAGTTCTTACTATTACACGTCTTTCATAATCATAAAGGTCAAAATTTACAGTGGAAAAAGACAAAAATACACATCCGACCAAAAGTAGTAATTTATTCTTCTCCTCATGCAATCTTCATGGCTCTTGGATTGTTTTCTTCGAAGGTGTTTCTGTTATTGGAACGCTGATTACAATCGTCGACAGCATAGAGTTATCACCTTCCGAATGTTTCACAGCTTCATTTCCACTATTAGCTTCCACATCATCAGTAATTACTCTGCTACTCATGTCAATATTCTTGGTGGGTTCTAAAATCTCACAGTTAGTCGTTACTTGATTCTCCTTATGCTTTCCCCATAAAACCGCATACAATCCAATTACAATCAGTACCGCTCCAATCACCCTGTTGGAAAAACAAACCGAGAAGCTTATTATTTGAGTTATTTATTGAACATTAATTATGAAAATATGAGAAAAAAGGGTAAAAATAGAAATTTACCCTCCAAGGAAGATCTTTTCAGCCAAGACAAAAGAACCCATGACAGCAACAATAACCATCATCAAAGGACTAAAGGCAGTTGCAAACACAGGTCCTCTTTTCTTCATAACTATCCCTTGCACATAGTATGAGATACTTGATGCCACAATCCCCTGTTTTTTTGTTTTGTTTTATCAAACAAATTAAACCCATTATTATAATCCGTAAATGGTATTTATCTATGTATGTATAAGCTTGTTGTTATATTTGAAAGATGAGATAGGTTAATAATATTACAGAGTAGGCGGCGGCAAAGAGGTTCATGTCCCAGCCAATTCTCCAAGCGGAGGGGTTGTGTTCCATGACAAACGTCACAGCAGCTGCTTGCAGTGTTCCGATGAAGCAAACCAGTGTTGTTAGAGATAGCTGATGCTTCGCATACGTCTTTAGTACTTTTGCCTAATCACATAAACCATGATCAAATTACCAACAAATAACAAAGAAATCGAAAACAAAAAAAAATATTAAGAAGAATCTCAATGCGTACCTGTAGAACGAAGAGGGAGGCCCATGCGAGTGTTGCAAAGATGAGGAGAATGGAGCCTTTGAGAAAGTCCTTATTCTCGTTTGAATTGTTAGACGGCGTCGAGTCGTTAGCATGTTGGACATGCATATATTTGGTCCAAAACAGCTCAACGATGGGTCCTTTGTAAATTGTCATCAACATGGCTCCGGCCACTGTCACCACCGTTCCGGCTATTTTCGCCTGGCACCACAGTTTCTTCACGTCCAACATCTCCATCCTATATATTCAAAATTAATTACTCTTGTAAATGAGATATATAGGCTATATAGCATTCGAACCCATTAAATATACTTGTTCGTTTATTTAATTACACACCGGAATAGTACGGCCAAGATAAAGGTCATAGCCGGAAGCATGTTACTCATGGCGCACGAGAACGTGGGCGACGTATATTTGAGCCCTACGTAGTAGAAGTTTTGATCGATCACTGGCCTGTATATTTTTGTGTAACAAAAAAATATGTTATTCTCTTTTCTTTTGCAAAGACAAACGTCCAAGAACCATAGTTATATAGAGATCGTGATTAAATTAGTACCCGAGAAGGCCGAGAACGAATAGTTGCATGAAAATGGTGAATGTTATTTTCGGCTGAGCTTTCCTGAAAAATAACAAAGAGTTAATTATTAGTTATTTGACCATTTATACTTCAAGGATAGTTGGATATAATATGATACGGTCCATACACATTATAAACTTAAGGCTCCAAAAATTTGAGTAGGAAAACTGAATATATATACCTTTCGAAGAAGAAAGCGAAGGGGGCAATAACGGCGGTGGCGATTGCATGGCGGTAGACGACAAGGACGTAATGGCTCATACCGGCGCTGAGGGATATTTTGGTAATTATGTTCATGCCGGCGTAGCCAAACTGGAGAGATATCATGGCGAAATAAGGTTTAGAGCTTTTGAGAAAGCTTTCACAGCAACTAAGCTTCTCCATAGACATTTTATGTGTTTTACTGATGAGTAGAAAAATGGTGAAATGGGCATATGTATTTATAGTAAAGATGCAATAGTTATCATACAGTTTTCTATTTGTTTAATGTGTCTAGATTTCTTGGCTGACATCTTATTGGAGCTCAAATAAACAGGTCGAATCATATCCCCTTTTTTTCTTCCCAGTCGCCATTTAATTCATAAAATAACAAGATGTGCTACTATGGCACTTTGCATTAGAGAAATTATAACATATATTGTGGAACAAATCTGTCAATCTCTATCCATATATGATCAACATGCTAACCAAAAGGTGAGTTACGAATGCATGATCTAAGCGGCACTAGCCATAGGATTGGGAAATTTATTTACATATCGCTGTAAATTTGTTTGAGTTTGGATTATGACACTCTAATTACTCTACTACTGGAAACCCTAATGCTTTAAATAATCTAAATTCCTCTTGTAGACAAGTAATTTGTCACGTAGAGCAAGAAAAACCGCGCTACTCTAGAAAACGATGACTAGATTTCATTTGACACAAATCTAGATGAATATGAAAACAATTAGATTTCGGCCTACACCAAAACATTCTAGGCTCGAGCCAACAATGATCAGAAACGCACTTGTAACTAGTAAAAAGATGCCTTGGCAACTAAAATAATGTAATCTTGCAGAATTCGAGAAGAAACACTAAGTTGTTTATTGTAAAACGGGGGAAAAGAAAGGGTACACGTGGCAGGTAGCGGGAGGGTTAATGAGGAGCATCTAAAATCATGGCTGTAGTGACTCTGAGGTAAGCAAACAAATGACATAGAAGGCATTAAGGCGATACGAAAGTTAAATCTTCGAATTTGGACCTTTTAAACATTATAAAATTAATCATCGAAAAGCTAAATTACCTCTTCACAAAAGCAAGTAACTATTTTCGAATCAAGCGGCTAGAATTATATCTCCAATGAAACATGAGGTACGATGTGTCAATTTTCAGTGACACGGGAAGATAGTAGAATCGATTTAAGATTTAATCATATGAAATTTATGTTAGGCCTTAATAATGTAGCTCTGGTCTCTTGCTGGTTATGCTTTCTTGTAACGGCCTAGTGAGTGGTTTGATCTTCTCTTCTCTGTTTTTATGTTTTTTTGGGACAAGTTAACTCTGTTCAACACTTTAGTTGACCTCTTACGTAGTTGACAACCTAAACGGTCCCAGTAACCAAGTTTATGCCTTGGTAATCAAGTTTTAAACTTTTATGAAATAATAATCGGCCTACAATATCTTCTCCATACAAATGCAGGAAAAGAAGAGGAAAGAGCCAAATTATACATTTTTCTACATAAAACAGACTGTTAAATGTTAATGCTGCTACTCTATTTTTAATCCTAGGATCATGTTTCTCAGCCTTAAGCTTCCTCCTCGTCATAATCTTCCTCGTCTTCGTCTAACCTCTTGCCCATACTTGCAAGCTGCATTGGATCGATATTCCCCATATCCGAGATTGACCAACCCGGATATTCCTCTGGTTTCGTTTCACCCGAGGCCGACGGCTTTATCTCGACGTCGACCGATTGTGTGTTCAGATCAAAACCCCGACCCAACAGCCCTGAGTTTGTGTCATTATTACTTTCCTTTGGACTTTGCAGCTCTTGCTTTGGGTGGTTAGACCTGTCATCCACGTCCTTCTTCTCAATGTCTTGCGTTGGTGATTGTTGTTGTGGTGGTGCAGGCATCGTGATACCGTCTTGAGTAAGTGGTGGTGCTGACAAAATGGTTGGCTCTATATCCATCTCGCGATGAAGAAGCTCTCTTTCCGCTGTTTTGGCACTTCGTCCACGTCCCCTCCCACGTCCTCTGCCTCTACCTCTTCCACTTGGTCCTGCTTGCCCCGTCTCGACCTGCAGTGATCACACAACATACATCAACGCACATTCATAAACATGATAGTGTCCTAAAAGAGAGACAGAGAGACAATAGTTAGCAGAAGAACGAACACTCACCACTTTGGTTTTCTTTATTTCCTCATCGCTCTCATTAATTTCTTCACCCGCAGGCTTCCTGGTCAATCACAAAAGCAGATCAGCTTAGAAATAAACTAAGAACACCGAGCTGAGAAATGTTAACAAAGATCCAACCAACCTTCTCTTGGAGACACCGCGTTCGTCCATGGTTACATCAGCCTGTCCATGACCGTTACCGTGTCCATAGCCATAGTCAGGCACCTTGCTCACAACTTCCCTCAGAAAATCAAACACGTTGTATCTTTCCACACAGTTTTTACTGTACAAGATAGGCAAGTCGGTGAATCTGGATGCTGTATTAATGCTAGACATAAGGAAAAGGCTGGAGAAAACCAACAACAGACTTACAGGTGCAATGAGTTCACAGTCTTGGCTCCTCTCTGAAGAGTAATTTCATATGTATGATCACAAAGGTCTTGTAAGAATAGCTCCAAAGCTTTTGCTGTCATAGTGAATGGAAACATTTTCAAAAACAAGCCTTGTATAATTCCAATTGCAGGTTAAAAATGATGAGTTATGTGTGTGACTCACAAACTAAGACAGGCACTGCCAAAGCGATCTTGCCAACATCCTCGTCAGCTTGCATTATTTTTTTTATGCGCGCCTGAAAATTTGGATGACACAACAACAATACAAAATCAATTTGTAGAGAAACCCAATCCATTCCATACAATCAAAGCTACTGAAAGTTTTGAAATTTAAGGTCATGAATGAAATTTGGGAATCCAGCTTTGAATAGAGGAGGGCCTTGGTCAAATAACAAGACATTGAAACAGAGACGCATAAGTCTGAAATTCGCCATCAAAAGAAGAGTTTTTATCCAGGGCCAAGAGATCAAGTTCTTAACGGAAATTTTGATTTCAAATCTTAATAAATGATTGGACTTTAGAACAATCAATTAATCCAGGCTGAAGAGATGAAACTGGAAACGCGAAAAACTTACAGCAGGGAAACGAGTATCGAGCTTCTTCCTCATGATTTTCGGATCGCGGTGAGACAAATCCAGAAACCGTTGGAACGAAGAGGATGAATATTAAGAGCCGTGGAAGAAATTTCTGGGCGATTCAGGTGAAAACGAAAACCAAATCCTTCAGATTCGAGATTCAAGGTAAATCATCTGTAGAGAATTCCTTTTTTAACAAGCAAAAAAAATTTCTGGTAGTAGTTCGTGGATGCCCACAAAAACCAGATCCAACGACGATTTCCTTCTCTACTCCGAAATGTTCGTCCGTACGATATCTCCACAATAAAATAAAAAAAAATAAAAAAAAATTAATAAGAATTCGTCAAAACGATAATAAAGGAAATAAATTTATTATTTACACTCGTCAATTTGCCTTTTTTTTCTTCTCTCGCAAACTTTAAAGATCAGAAGCTTGTGTTCTTCGGAGAAAAAGCAAAAGAAGAATTTGGAAGTGAGGGTTGAGAAGCAGAGTTAATATACTACATGAGTAATGACTATTGAAACAGAGTTTATGAATCAAAACACTGTGGAAAGTTATTATTTTTGTTAACCAGCTTTCTCAAAATCCTGTCAATTTCATGGAGCGACAAAAACCTTAAGAAATGATTATGGTGCTCACGGAATAAGACAAAAGTTAAAAGGGCTCGTAGTTTGTTACAGACTTACAGCAATCAACTATCTACAATTTTTGCAGGCTATGTTAAGTAAGAATCAAGTTATGCTCTGTTTTTTTCCTCTGCTTTTCTTCGTCACAGCTAGGATCCTTCGTTCTTGCTGCTTCTGTTCCATCTCAAGTCGCTAGAGATTTTTTTTGTTTTTTTTCGTTCTTCATATACCACGCAATAACTCTACTCATATTTCTCCTTGTCGCCTTGCCAAACCCAGACGATTTCCGCCAGAGCAGGCCTAAGACCCTCCTCCACTACCTTGTGATACTCCATTCTATCCCCATTACATTTCTTCACTTCGACCAGGTGAAACGTCTTCGTCACTTGCAATATTTCCGCATTCATCGACAATATCCCGTTCCTCCCCTCCTTTGCTCGTTCCAGTTTGAACAATCCCGCGTCTTGCTTCCTTATCTTCAGCTTCAGCCGTTTGGCGACCTCCTCTAGCTTAGAGATGATCTCTGCAGCAGGTTTTCGAGATACGAAACTAGATTCTTGCTTGTTACACACATCTCCAAAAACCCCCGACAGATCAAACACCGGAAACCAGGCGATGATATCAAAAGCGTTCACGCTTGCAAGCTGGGGAGGCTCCTGGTTTTCACCATCTTCCAAGAAATTAGCCTCACTGGCTTGTTTCGCCATCGTTTTTTGCTTCAAGTACAGACCTTTTCTGAACCAAGAACTCTCCTTGATTTTTGAGATGCTGATTCTAGTCTGTTGGTTAGGGTCCAAAATCTTAAACAGTAGTCTCTTTGCTTCGAGGGAGAACCAGCTGGGGCACTTAAACTTTGCTTTGCCTATCTTCCTGAACATCTCCATTAGATTGGTGTCATAGAAAGGGAGATAACCAGCCAAAAGCACAAACAAGACAATCCCGCAAGACCATATGTCTGATTTCGTGCCATCATATCCTCTATGGTCGATGATTTCAGGGCACACATAGGCACGTGTGCCACAAGCGGTGTGGAGGAGACCGTCTCGGCGCTTGCAGTCCGCAAGTGCGCTTAAACCAAAGTCGGCCACCTTGAGATTATCGTTGTCGTCCAGCAACAGGTTCTCTGGCTTGATGTCGCGGTGGTACACTCCCCGGCTGTGGCAGAAATCAACCGCATTGATAAGCTGTTGAAAGTACTTCCAAGCAACATCCTCACTGAGTTTGCCTTTTGAAATCTTGTCGAAGAGCTCTCCACCTTTACAGTACTCTAAAACAAGGTAAATCTTCGATTTCGTTGCCATGACCTCGTATAGCTCCACAATGTTAGGGTGTTTAGCAACACTCATCGCAGAGATCTCTCTCTTGATCTGATTGATCTCTCTCTCGATCTGATTGCTATTCCCAGTTCTCATAACTTTGTCCTTGTCAATCATCTTTATAGCCACGCTCTGATTAGTATGAACACTCCTTCCATAATAAACCTTGGCAAAATGACCTTGCCCCAATAATCTCCCAACCTCGTATCTATCAGTTAGTACTTTTGGTTTGTTTTCCATTATAATCTACAGACTTTAACAGCACATAACCACAGAGCTACAAACAAATGATAGATATGAACTCAAAACTCCTTAGACCAACAGAGCAAACAGATTTCGATATCTCTTTCCAGAGTACAAGTTAACAAGAAATTCCGAAGCAAAATCCAGTGAATCCGCTTCGAGATATACCAACAGGAAGGAACAAGGATCAAATTACCTCTGATGAAGACCAAACACAAATGAGGACGTGCGATCTCTGCCTTTGACTAGTGCAACCACCTCTGTTCCTCTCTGTCTTCATCAATTTATCATTTTTCTTTTGGGTGCCTANTTTTTAAAAAAAAAAAAAAAAAAAAAAGGAAAACAAAGACCAATTCTACACTGATTTTTGAAAAAGTAAAATGTCTCTTCGAAAACAGCTTCTCAAGTCCTGCAATGGAAACAACAGCCGTTATATAAGATTTGCTTGTTTTATTCACTTTCCCACGATTTTCTTATTCACACCACATTCTCTGCCCCATGCTATTGTATCGATCAAACCGTAAGAAATTTAATCATTTACAGTGCTCATGAAACAACACAATGTAAAAGGACTCGTCGATTGTTGCAACAATCAACTATGTACAATTTTTGCAGGCTATGAAAGAAATCAAGTTGATCAATTCTGCCTATTTTCCTGTTCCTCTGCTTTTGCTTGTCACAGCCTAGTTCGCTAGAAGGATTGTTCTTGATGCTCCTGTCTCACTCGAAGCAGCTAGTGAGTTTCTCTTCTTCATATTCCTGCTACAATTGCAGTTAAACTCTAACTCGCTACAGTGGTTCACGCTGTTGATGTACTTCTTGTTCGTCTTTCTCCTTCTCATCTTGCCAAACCCAGACGATTTCCGCCAGAGCAGGCCTAAGATCCTCTTCCACTAACTTCTGATACTCAATCGTATCTCCATTACTTTTCTTCACTTCAACCAGGTGAAACGTCTGCGTCACTTGGAATATTTCAGCATCCATCGACAAAACCCCTTTCCTTCCTTCCTTTGATTCTTCCAGTTTGAACAAACCTGCATCTTGCTTTCTTATCTTCAGCTTCAGGCGTTTGGCAGCCTCCTCTAGCTTAGAGATGATCTCTTTAGCAGGTTTTCGAGATGCGAATCTAGACTCTCGCTTGTCATAAACATCCCCAAAGAGTCCTGCCACATCAAACCCTGCAGACAAGGCGATGATGTCAAACGCGTTGAAGTGTGCAAGCTGAGGTTCCTCCTCGTGGTTCACTCCGTTTTCACTTGGACCTAAATCTCCATCTTCCACGGAATTCGCCTCTCTCACTTGTTTCCCCATCCTTTTCTGCTTCAGCTGTAACCCTTTCTTGAACCAAGAACTCTCCCTGATTCTCGCTACAGTGATTCTACTCTCATGGTTAGGGTCCAACATCTTACACAGCAGCCTCTTCACTTCAGGGGCAAACCAGCTCGGACACTTGAAATCCGCTTTGCCTATCTTCCTGTACATCTCCATCAGATTAGAGTCGTGAAAGGGAAGGTAACCAGCCAAAAGCACAAACAAGACAACCCCACAAGACCAAATATCAGCCTTTGCGCCATCATATCCTTTACGGTTAATCACTTCAGGAGCAACATAAGCAGGCGTGCCACAAGTCGTGTGCAAGAGACCGTCATGGCGCTTGCAGTCCGCAAGAGCGCTTAACCCAAAATCAGAAACTTTGAGATTGTCATTGTCGTCCAGCAACAGATTCTCCGGCTTGATATCACGGTGGTACACTCCACGGCTATGGCAATAATCAACGGCATTGACGAGCTGGTAAAAGTACTTCCAAGCAACATCCTCTTTCAGTTTCCCTTTCGCGACTTTGTTGAAAAGCTCTCCACCTTTACAGTACTCGATAACAAAGTAAATCCTCGACTTTGTCGCCATAACCTCGTAGAGCTCCACAACATTTGGGTGTTTCGAAATCCTCATCACAGAGATCTCTCTCTTGATCTGTTCGCTAAGCCCAACTCTCATAACTTTTTCCTTGTCGATCATCTTGATAGCTACACTCTCGTTCGTGCGAACACTCCTTCCGTAGTACACTTTGGCGAAAGTGCCTTGACCTAGTAACCTCCCAACCTCGTATCTATCAGTCAATACACTCGGTTTGTTCTCCATTCCAGTCTACAAAACTTCTACAGCATATATCTATCTCCAGAAATCGGGTTTAGGACTCAAAAACCCGATTTCGATCTCTCCCTTGTAGCACCGGTGACTAGAAATTGGGGAGCAAACTCCGATTTCGAAAATAGACCAATGGAGAAGAAGAAGAAGAAGAAGCAATTACTGTACCTATATATGAAGCCGATTCGATCAATAAAGAATGTATGGATCTCCGCCTTGACTAGCGCACGCATTAGCTCTGCTCCTCTGTCTTGGTTTTTTTAATTTCTATTGTTTTTTTTGCTTTTTGAGTTTATTTCTTAAATAAAAAAGAGAGAGAGAGAAAATCTAACAAAGATTTTTAAATAGTTGGGTTAATGCGTGGCAGTGAATCGGTAGAGGCCTTGAGGGGCATGTGTTCCCTGTGGGCTCGTCCACGTAATGCGCTATTATGCGCCTTTGATCGTTGATTTTCTAGAATATTATTCTCATCGACCAGTGATGTAAATTTTAAGCTGCTACTTGTCTAATTAAGAAAAGATAAGCCTTAATCAATTGCTAAATTTGTCAAATCATAAGCAACCAACGCATTTTTTTAAGTAAATACTTTAATCCCTTTCTAAATTTGTATTTTTATTAAAAAATGTCTAACTTTAATTTGTATTTTTAAAGTAAATACTTAAATCCCTAATTTTTTCATTGACTTTACAAAATGAACACATACCCTTGTTTGCTCAACATTATTCGTAATTATGCAAGGAACAACCCCAAATTACATATAAAAATCCCGTAACACAGATCGTAAAGGCATTTGATGAACTGTTTTGAAGTTAAACAAAAAAGAAAAAAGAAAAAAAGAAAACGTAGTTAACACATATATTGCCTCACGTATGGCGTAGATGATAAAATTTGACAATCTCATTCTAATTTTGGAATTTCTGGTCACATACATTTAGCATGTTACATGTGGCTATATGTATAGGTAGTTATGTTATGTATGCTTTCCACTGTTACACTGAAAAGCCAGAATTCACAAAGAAATATTAACCTTAAAAAAAAACTATTTCCAACACTTGATTACATATGGAGGATAAGAGCTGTATTACATAAAACAAAGAAAAACGAAGTTGTGTAAAGCAGATATGATTACGCTACGATAAATCATTGAATTTCCCTGTCCCAACCACTGACTGATCACTGGACACTGATGATCATTCTCTAAAGTATGAAAAGATGTGATCGTACTTACGTGGCTCTACATGACTGCTCCAACAAGACAATTACTAATCTCATCTTGAATTAGCGAATCCAAAAACGCAATGTCGATGATCTCTCCAGAACAGAGATCATATTAATTTTGCAGATATTATAACTTAAACCCCACTAGGAAGGAAATATGTAGAGAGCATGATGAAGAGTGATGAATATGTCACATGATCAGGACTTGGCTACCACCACAAATAAAAACGCGTTTTGCTCATTTTCTCTCCCTCTCACATCCTCTAGCATCTCTTCAATGCATCCATCAAAGCATTTGACTTGCACGTTCTTGCCTTTTTAAAAATATACATAGCTCCAATAATTCAAGGATTATTTCTTTAGTTCCAACACATTTTAAAAAAATTCGAATTTTAAAATGCTGAAAGGGATTAGGATAACCCACGCTTTTTATATATCTATGCATATAAAGATAAGACTTGACTTTGCAGTTTTCATTTCCAATCTTCAAAGTCATATATCTTACCAACTAACTCCCCTGTTTCTCATACAAAACGTCAAGAATATACTTTTCTGTACAAGTTCTATATATATAACCATAAACAATTACGCCTGTGATACATATAGAAATCGAGCATAGATGGGAAGCCAAGGCACGATGAGTTCATCAAGTCCTTTGGTGGTGAAGAGATCTCCAGTGGTCATAGTGAGGCCATCAAAGGATACACCTGAAGTCTCTCTTTGCCTCTCAACTCTCGACAACGATCCTTACCTCGAAACCCTCGCCAAAACCATCTATGTCTACGCCGCACCCTCCAAAGACGTCCACGACCCTGCTTCTCTTCTTCAAGATGCTCTCTCTCATGCTCTTGTCTATTACTACCCTCTCGCCGGAAAACTTCACCGGAGACCCGAAGACCATAGACTAGAGTTGACGTGCACTCCCGCAGACGGAGTCCCCTTTGTAAAGTCAACCGCAGAGTGCACTCTCTCTTCCCTCAACTATTTGGAAGACATGGATGCAGACCTACACCAACTCGTGCCTTGTGACGAAGCTGTTCCCTCTGGTGGTTACAACGCTCTGGCTTTGCAGATCACTCTGTTTGCATGTGGAGGGATCACTATTGGAACGGCTCTCTCTCATTCCCTCTGTGATGGTTTTGGGGCGTCTCAGTTTTACAAAACCTTAACTGAGTTCTTCGCAGGAAAAACACAGCCCAGCGTCATCCCCGTTTGGGATCGACACTGCCTCACCTCTAACAACTTCAACTTTAATGGTCTATATATACATACATATATATTAATTACAAATATCTTTGTTTTTAGATTTATATACTCGCATTAATATATTATCTTGTGTTAAAAATTTTGAACTTCTAATTCATAAATTTTAATAGAGCTCCCAATAATAGATTCATATATTATCTTTAACGGCTCTGTTAAAAATATATCATATGTCATGTGCTATGTTAGGTTCTTTTTATTTTATCCTAACGTTTGTGTATATGTATTAAATAGGACAAGTGGAGGGGGAAGGAGCTCCCAAGCTTGTTGATTTCAAGGAGGCTTGTGCTTCTGCGGCAACTTCTCCTTACACACCAACCAACAACATGGTCTGCGAGATCCTCAACTTCACATCTCAAGACATCACTCAGCTCAAGGACAAGGTTGCGGAGGAGGTCACAACTCTGGAGATTCTTGCGGGACACGTATGGAGAGCAAGATGCAAGGCCTTGAAGCTGAGTCCAGATGGAACAACGCTTTTTGGAATGGCCGTAGGTATACGCCGGATTGTGGAGCCACCGTTGCGTGAAGGCTACTACGGAAACGCATTCGTCAAAGCCAACGTAGCGATGAAGGCTGGAGAGCTGAGCAACTCACCGTTGTCTCATGTGGTGAAGCTCATCAAAGAGGCTAAGAGAGCGGCGATGGAGAAGAGGTACTTGTTGGAGCAGCTAAAAGAGACAGATAAAAGTCTGAAGATGAAGGTAACGTGTGAAGGAGGTAACGGAGCGTTTATGCTGCTCACTGATTGGAGGCAACTTGGATTGCTAGACGAAGTTGACTTTGGGTATGGAGGAACGGTGAATATCATACCAATTGTGCCCAAATATCTGCCGGATATTTGTATTTTCTTGCCAAGGAAGCACGGTGGCGTTAGGGTGCTCGTCACGCTTCCCAAACCTGCAATGGACAACTTCAAGGAACACATGAATCCCCTAAGTGGCTAAGTTTATAAAATATATGAATTCTCTAAGTGGCTAAGTTTATAAAATATATATGAAGATGATAATAAGTGGGTGTGACCGTGAGTATTATCCAACATATGACTTTTTTTTTTGTTGACTTTATTTCATTTGTGTAATATTTTCTCTTGTTTGTTGCTTGCCAAGCTCAAGGCTTACATTAGCAAAAGTAAATCTTTTACTGGCCAATGATTTAGCGCCACCTCAGCAAATAATCATGTTCTGAAGACTCGAGAGCGTAGCTCACGTAGTCACGTGTAATTTCTAAAAGGCTAAAATTCGCTTCGAAGCGGACATAATCACATTTGCTTCCTAAACTCAAAAAGAGACCCTAACTAGTGTGGTAAAGGAAATTACCAGTCCACAATCAAAACTCAGTTAACGGCTTATTTCGTCTTTTGTCTCTCGTTCCTTGATAAATCCCAACAATTTAGTTCCCAATACGATTGGAAGTTGGAACTACATTTCAGAAATCTTTAATGAACCAAGATGTTTCATTATATAATGTCAAAGACCAGATAATCTTTAATGTCGTTAAAATATAATGTCAAGGAAAAAATAAATGGACCTAAATTTTAGAACCGTGGTCAAATTCAGAATCTAAATGGGCCTGGATCAACTAAATAAGCCCAATAGTTATTATATACGTGAACAACTCTAGGGTTTTAGTTTCTGTCTGCTATTTGATATATAATCGCAGTGGGAGCCGTGAAGTGCCGCCGCAGAAGAATCAGAAGTCGTCCCGTCCGGAACATCTGCAATCATGGTTCGTTCGAATTTCTCTTGCTTTGCTCTCAATTTGTTCTTTATTCTATGTCAACGATGTCTGCATATCTTGTTCGTTCACTGATTGCTCATTTCTCATTTCTACATAGACATAGATAATCAATCGGCGTTTTGTTACTGTCCTTCGATAATGGCTACTCTAGGTTTGCTCGTCGCTTAGTGCTGTAGATCGTATGTTCTATATTTTTCTTGCATTTGATAAGAGGATGGAAATCTGACTGCAATGTTCTTTTATTTCTGACAATTGAGCTTTTGGGGATTGTTCTTTGCACGAATCTCTTATCAAATGTGATAAGTTTTGTATCGATTGATGATTGTGCAGGCAAGGGGATTGAAGAAGCATTTGAAGAGGCTCAATGCCCCAAAGCATTGGATGCTTGAGAAACTTGGTGGTGCTTTCGTACGTTTTCTCCCTCTCTAAACATGTGTGCAAGACCATTGAGATTGTTCTTGTAACTCGGATGTGCTAAAATTGTTCAGTTTGATGTTTCTCGCAGGCCCCCAAGCCATCTTCTGGACCTCACAAGTCGAGGGAGTGTCTTCCTCTTGTCCTGATCATCAGGAACAGATTGAAGTATGCTTTGACTTACCGTGAAGTGATCTCCATCCTCATGCAAAGGCATATCCAAGTTGATGGTAAAGTGAGGACTGACAAGACTTACCCTGCTGGCTTCATGGGTACGTTTCTTTGCTTTTTTCGTTTATGTCTTATGCCCTTTTGGTTGCGTGGGTTTGATCTCTGACTGAAGTTGCATTTTTGATGTGGATAGATGTTGTCTCGATCCCCAAGACGAATGAGAACTTCCGTCTTCTGTATGACACCAAGGGGCGTTTCCGTCTCCACTCCGTCAAGGATGAGGAAGCCAAGGTTTGCTGCATTTTCTTCTTGAATCTTGATTATGTGAGTAAGAGTGTAGTGATTGGAATCAGAAGAATAATGTTTTTGACTTTCTTGTTGTTGCGTTGTGTAGTTCAAGCTTTGCAAGGTTAGGTCTATCCAGTTTGGGCAGAAAGGGATCCCTTACCTCAACACTTACGACGGTCGCACCATCCGTTACCCCGACCCGCTCATCAAGCCGAACGACACCATCAAGCTGGACCTTGAGGAGAACAAGATTGTGGAGTTCATCAAGTTTGACGTCGGTAACGTTGTGATGGTGACTGGGGGAAGAAACAGAGGGCGTGTGGGTGTGATTAAGAACCGTGAGAAGCATAAGGGAAGCTTTGAGACGATCCACATCCAAGACTCGACAGGGCATGAGTTTGCCACTAGGTTGGGCAATGTGTTCACCCTCGGCAAAGGAACAAAGCCATGGGTGTCTCTTCCAAAGGGCAGAGGTATTAAGCTCACCATCATTGAGGAAGCAAGGAAGAGGCTCTCTGCTCAAAAAGCTGCTTAGAATTCGTCATCTATGGGCCGTTTTCGTTTTACTCTTTATGTTATAGACTCGCTTTTTGCCTCTGTTTTGAGATTTATTTTTCCTTTTTCATGTTGTTTGCTTGCAAAACCCATTTGATAAAAACAGCTGGAAATTCTAGTAGAGCGTTTTGTAATGTTTGTATGGATTTTATCTTTAGTAATTTACTCTTTAAAAATCAGTTGACTTTTAATATATTAAAAGTAAAACTTTGTTGCAAAGTCAACGAATCGATAAGGTTATCCTGACAGCCTTATTTGTTCTTTGAGGACTTTGATTATACAGAGAATTAACTGTTTTTAACTAGTTTGTACATCAAAACTCTAAAATTGAGATTGATTTGTTGTAACATTTTGGGTTGAAGTTAACTAATAAATACACAGGCTAATGTGTGATAAGTTACAATTCGGATGGAACTAGTGGCTTCTCTGTTACATAATAAGACATCCTTTACAGGTGGGGAAGAAGTATGGATCCAGTTTTTGTCAAATCACCTCAATTAAACCACTCCTTTGGTTTGCATTCTTGTGTTTGTCCATTAATGAATTACATATTTTATTTTATTTTGACATTCAGTGATTAAATGGACTTAGGTTGGATGTTATGTCGAGCTACAGAACAAAGTTGTCAGCCGCCTTCCAAAAGTCAGACATTTGGGTGTTTTAACTAAACACGTTTCACACTTGGTCACGACTCACATGTATTATCCTATATAATTTGCTTGCTTTTTCCTCTCTTATATAATCCAAATTCATTCCCTTACTTTCTTGGAAACTTCCTCCTCTTGCAATCCACAGTTAAAGAAAGAAAGTAAGAAGAAGAAGAAGAAGAAGAAGAAGAAGCAGAAGAGTATTCCATACGTAACAATTGATGGGCTCTTTCGACCAGCAAAGATTTGTCCCGAAATTCAAATCAGCAACTCCATCTCCACTCCCTCTATCTCCATCACCTTACTTCTTCTCAATGCCTCCTGGTCTTACTCCCAACGACCTTCTCGACTCTCCTCTTCTATTCACTTCCTCTAACGTATGTTCTTCTCTCCTATGATTGTAATAATTTTCTCTCATTTGACTTGAAGAACCGTTTTGTCATTTCTCTTGTGATTTCGAAAGAATTGAAGGTTACTATTTTTGTTCATTTCTCTTCTTCTCTCTCTGCATCTCTCACTTCTTAATCCTAAAGATTGTGTTCTGTCTGATTCCTTAACAAATATCTAAATCTATTCTTTTTCATTTTTTTTTTTCATCCTGAAATCACAGATTTTGCCATCTCCAACGACAGGAACTTTTCCAGCGCAAACTCTTAACTGGAAGAACAATGGTATGCTCATCAGCAAGAATGAAATCAAACCTGAAGATGGGAAGGAGCACTTTGATTTTGTCTTGTCTACTTCTCCTCCCTTGTTCCCATCATCTGTACGAACCACTTTTACATTGCTTACTTGTGCTTTATCTCTTAAAGAGTTAGGGCATTCTGGTTCTAACTATCTTATTTTCAGATGGTAGCTCAGCCTCTAACAAAACTTGATGTACCCAAATCTGAATCCCTGTCATCGCATACCACCGGTAACAAAACCTCTGATGATGGCTACAACTGGCGCAAATACGGACAGAAGCAAGTCAAAGGAAGCGAAAACCCGAGGAGTTACTTCAGATGCACTTTCCCAGACTGCCTTACCAAGAAGAAAGTGGAGACGTCTCTTGTGAAGGGTCATATCACTGAGATTGTCTATAAAGGAAGCCACAATCATCCAAAGCCCCAGTCCACGAAAAGATCATCAGCTTCCACTAGAGCTACACTTAACGTTGAGTCTCATCAGAGTAGCAGTCATGGAGAGAATCAAGAGCTTGGTGAAGGTGAAGCAGATGCCAAGAGATGGTAAGGCAGAGCCATAAGAAATTGAAAAAGAAAAAAAGGGGAGTAGTAAACAATGAGATGTGATTTGGATTGTTTGTGAATATGCAGGAAAAGAGAAGAGAATGTGAAGGAGCCAAGAGTGGTGGTTCAAACAACAAGTGATATCGACATTCTTGACGATGGCTACAGATGGAGAAAATATGGTCAGAAAGTCGTCAAGGGAAATCCCAATCCAAGGTCTGTTTCTGCTTCTCAGTTCTGAGTTACTAGGAGTCCTTGAGCTATATGTTAAATTACATTGATGTGATGGTGCAGGAGCTATTACAAGTGCACATTTCCAGGATGTTGTGTAAGGAAGCAAGTGGAGAGAGCATTCCAAGACGCCAAATCAGTCATCACCACTTACGAGGGAAAGCACAACCACCACATCCCTACCCAAAGAAGATGATGTCACTTCACACCTCAACATGAGAGATTTTTTTTTTTCAATTTAAACTCTCATGGTTACTGGTAAAAACAGAATACACAACTTTTAATTGATTTAGTTAATGATGAAATTATACTGGTTCTGCAAAAAAAAAACACTTTACAGATTTCAGACGTTTTGTGGCGATATGATGTAATAAACACACAAAGGAATTATATGAAAACAGAGCAATAATTCTGTTTTTCTTTTTAAATAGAAAGAAAGAAGTAAAAGCACATGCTATTAGCCGACACTATGAATATGAAGTATGAAGTAAAGCCAGCAACGTGAAAGCCATTCACCTTTCTTTTTCAGATCTCTCTCTCTCTCTCTCTCTGACATTGTCTCCGGAGTAGATCTGCTGCAATGGCCTCTCCTCTTCTCCCGACTTCAACTCCTGATCATCATCTCCCCGGCGGCGATCCACCGTTGCTGAGCACTCTACGCGTCCTCGTGTCTCGCGTCCTAGCCACCGTTCGTCACGCTTCCGCCGATGCTCGCCCCTGGACGGAGCTCGTTGACCGGTCAGCGTTTTCACGGCCGCCATCGCTCTCGGAGGCAGCGTCGCGAGTGAGGAAGAATTTTTCCTACTTCAGAGCTAACTACATAACCTTAGTGGCAATCTTGCTCGCCGCGTCTCTCCTCTCGCACCCTTTCGCTCTCTTCCTCCTCGCATCGCTCGCCGCTTCTTGGCTTTTCCTCTACGTTTTCCGTCCGTCGGATCAGCCGTTGGTCATCGGTGGCCGCACTTTCTCCGACCTTGAGACGCTAGGGATGCTCTGTCTTTGTACTGTGGTGGTCATGTTCATGACCAGCGTTGGATCGCTCTTGATGTCGACTCTGGCCCTTGGGATGATGGCTGTGGCCATCCATGGCGCGTTTCGTGCTCCTGAAGATCTCTTTCTTGAGGAACAAGAAGCCATTGGATCTGGTCTTTTCACTTTCTTCAACCAAACAGCCTCTAACGCAGCAGCTGCTGCCATCGCCAACTCTGCAATGTCGCGCGTTCGAGCCTGAGATTATTCAACATACCATATTTATTTATATACATTTTCTTCATATATTGTATACATTTGAATTGTTGTAACCATTATTTTGTCACTCCTTTTGTAATATTGCTAGACTTTTTCAAACACAATTCAGACTAATATACACCATCAAAATGAGACACGTAAATCTATGAAAGCAAAGTAGTAACTATTGTTGTTTTTACCAAAGTAATATTGGTTTAAGCACAAAACCATGAATGAAGGAAGAATAAGAATAAAATTACAGGCTGCTCTTTTCTAGTTAAGAGCTCTCTCTGGCGTATTGACTCGTCTCCTCTGCAACCTTTGTCCACACATTAGCGATCTTCTCTGCATATCCAACCTGCACATCCAAATACCAATACCTCTAATCATATTCCTTTCGGGCATCCATTTTCTCAGCACATAGCATCCCCTATTTACTCCACAGTCCATAAGAAAAACACTTTACTCATAATAACAATGTACCTGATTAACAACAAACCCTTTCATCATATTCAAGAAGTCTGCACTCCTTTCTCTGTCAAGCCTTTCAACCTCGGACCAGTTATTTTCCTGCCATGACAATTTACATCTTTACACAAGACAAGACTTTCAAATCAGAAAAAAGTTTTGTTTTGTATAGGGGCATGACTAAACAACCTTGATGCGCTCGTACTCCTTGACTGCAACATTCTTGGCCTCTTCAGTGGCCTTGATGGTTTCTTTCAACTCTTCTATTTTCTTAATCCTTGACTTGTCACCGCCAAATATCTTGGATGATGCAGCTTCTAGCTTCTCTGCTCTTCCTTCCAATGATGAAATCTCAGACAGAAGCGTTTGCACGGTCAGTAAAGCACTAGATCTATCTGCAAACGCTCCCTGGACCGCCATCATTAGGCCAAGGTAATCATGAAGTGTGTCCTGACATCAAAGAATAGCTTTTAGTGAAGAGACTTTCACTTCATATCTGCTAGTATCTGCATCAAACATAAATCTACCAAATGCTTGACCGTCTGAGAATTCAGCTCTCTGTAAAATCTGCTTGCTTTTACAGCTGCGGTGGCTAAATTCTTCATATCATGGGCACGAGCTCTTTGAGAATTGAAGACAGCTTCTTCGTTCTCGAATTTCGTCAGCTTAATGAATGCTAATCCCATTTCCCCCATAGTCTCCCCCATGTCTTGCTGTGACTTCACAAGGGACTCAGCCTTCCAAGAAAAAAAGCAAGAAGCTAAGGGATGCATGAAAATGAAGTTAACAAGAATGAACTTTTTTACCTGTTGTGAAGCATTTATGATCTGTTGCTCAAGATCATGCATTTTCTCCTTCTTCTCCAAGAACTCTTTATCTTCTTCCACAACGGCTGGTTTTGATCCACCCCAGTCATTAGAGACCGACTGTCTAAGCTCTTTGAACAATCTCAGCAGATCTCTACCTCCTCTAGCCGGCTGAGCCACCTCAACCGCAGAGGCTCCTCCGCCTTCACCAAACAACTGTTTTGGCAGCTTCACTGCACCATCCAACATCCTAGAGGCCACGTCTGTGCTCGTAGGCGGTGGTAACTTCCCTTCCACCTGGAGAAAAACCTTCAACTCGTCGCTGTTCCTGATCACAGGATGTGAAGCGAGCCTCCGCAAGTATTTCTCCAAAGCAACTCTTCTCTGCTCGACGAACTCTTGCTTCTGCATCACTTGGCTCTCCACCACGCTCTTGTCTGGCCTCGGTGGGATGCAGAACCCTCTATGCGACTCAGCCAATCGATCTGCCAATGTAACAACATCTCTGAATCTTCTTCTCACGCTAAATTCCGATCCGCCGTATCCAGGGAGATTCGTTCTGGTTGTAATCTGGTAGGTGATGTAAGTGCTTCCTCCAGAAATCATGGAGCTTGCTGTGTCCTGCTCTTTCTGAGGGCTGGAAACAGTGATCTTGATGTAATCGGAGCTCAAAGAAGAAGGAGATCTAGATAGTGAATCTGAGCCGTTGATCTCACTGACGGAGTTCTCATCGAAAGGGCTGAAGAGAACATCCGCGTAAGACGGAGGGTCGATGTAAGAGCTGTTGTCGCCGTTGATTGGTTTAGGCTTAGACCGGGGGCTCCGAAAATCGCTGTACGAAGGCGGCGCAAAAAGTGGATCGGAAACAGCCGGAGTCACGACAATCGGCGGTGGTGAGAGCGGGTTACGCGAGTCGGAGAGAGTTGACATGGCGCTGCGATAACCAGAGTTAGATTTATCGCCGTTGACATCGCTTCGGGTCAAGGGATCGCCATCGTCGCGGAGGAAGAGATTCTCCATCTCCTCCCGGGAAGCATGGAGATGGGACTCTTCATCATTCTCTGAGCCCATCATTTCCGATACAAACACTCGATAAATCTATAAAGTGAGCTAATTTTAGTAAGAAATTCACAGAAAATTCGAGAGCGAATCGGAGTTTGCGCGGATGCAAAGGTGAAGCTGATACTGTGGTCGTGAAATTAAAAGCCGGAGTGGCTGTAAGTCGCGGCGGTGGGGCTCACGGAGGTGACAAGTAGCGTTAAGACTCGTAATGACCCAATTGGGGAAGATGAGATGATAAAGTATCTTTCGGGTCACGTTAAAGACTTTGGATGGGTTTTGACCCGGCCTGGACTTAGGCGGCCCAATAAGCAACTTAGTCTTATTCTGAAACGTGATAGACATATCTTCACACCCAAACGTCTGCCAGTCAAGCTGATTGTTGAAAGTCAACCCAGAGTTGAAAAGGTTTCCGATGAATGAGAAATCGGGGTTTGCCGGGTCCGATCAATTTGGGATGCCATCGATTCTGGTCACTGGGTTTCTCTCAAAGTACCCATCTTCACCTTATGCTCTTCTTTATTCTTCGGAAACGAGAACGTAGTCTATAGTGAACGTTTCTTAAGATTTTTGAGAATTTTATCTCATCCAGTAATGAAGCAGAGGTTGGAAATCGCATATATGAAGCTCCGAAGTCATGTAAAGTTCTTGGGTAGTTTCTCCAGAACTGGGAATCTGAGATAATGCTACTGGAGAAGCAATGCAGCAGATTTCTCATGTTTAATTTAAGGAAGGTCTTTGATTTCATGCTTGTGCTTATTTATTTTTGGTTAAAAACATTGATGCGCAGAGAGAATCAAATTCAACCGGCGATGATGATGATGATGATGACGACGACGTAGCAAGAGATTTGGTGTTGAGTTGATAGATTCTCCATCCGCTTTTAGCAAATAGCAAGTTGATGAATGGTGATGAAATGCTATTTAATTGGGAAATAGTAACGACTCTGGTTTAAGGAGAAGGTCCAAAATCTAAGGAAATTTGGTGTACGAGGTTGAGACAAAAAACCAAAGAAAGGACTAAAGTGGGCCGGCAGGAGTTTACCTACATCTTTGGGGAACAAGAACAAGAATCAGATTTTGAATTTGTTGTTTAGTGGTTACACCAACTCGTGTGGGCG
Source organism: Noccaea bulbosa (assembly GCA_900406535.1). NCBI lineage: Eukaryota > Viridiplantae > Streptophyta > Magnoliopsida > Brassicales > Brassicaceae > Noccaea > Noccaea bulbosa. The sequence continues at coordinate 8,196 of OVBJ01001016.1, read as the reverse complement.
GGTTAGACTCTCTTGACCTTCAAATCCACTGCCTATAAAAAAAGGTATCAACTTTCTCTTTGCTCTCACAAGTCAGAGATTTTGAGGCAATGGAGCAACTGTTGTCCTTCTTTGTGTTTTTAGCCTTTTTTGTAGCTTCTTCACTTGTCAGTGCAGAAGTTCACTTTCACGAGTTCATTGTGTGTTTACTACTTCCCTTTCTAGCTGCCTCCATTGTTAGTTACTCGCATCGATGCTAATCTTAGTTTTGTTCTTTTGTGTGTTGGTTAAGATCCAAGAGACGCCGGTGAAGAGGCTGTGCAGAGTTCATAACTCGATCACGGTGAATGGACAGTTTCCAGGACCAACCTTGGAAGTGCGAAACGGTGATTCCCTTGTCATCACTGCCATTAACAAAGCTCAGTACAACATCACCCTCCACTGGTATCTCACCCCCTGTATCAAAATCAAGATTAGTCAAACCACTACAGTATATATAATAATCAGAACATATGCAGGCATGGGATAAAGCAGATGCGGAATCCATGGGCGGATGGACCAGAATACATAACTCAGTGCCCAATCCAACCAGGAGGGAGTTACACCTACAGGTTCAACATCGAAGAACAAGAAGGTACCTTGTGGTGGCATGCCCACAGCAGATGGCTGCGAGCCACCGTGTATGGAGCTCTCATCATCCGCCCTCCGCTCTCTTCTCCTCATTACCCTTTTCCAGTTCTTCCCAAGAGAGAGATAACCCTCCTCTTAGGGGAGTGGTGGGACAGAAACCCCATGGATGTCCTTGCCTTGGCTCAGTTCACTGGAGCAACACCAAACGTCTCAGATGCTTTCACCATCAATGGTCAGCCTGGTGATCTCTACAGATGCTCCAGCCAAGGTACATTTTAGTTTATACTTCCCATGTCTCAAAAACAGTTTACATCACCTACCTTAGCTGATATTTATGTGTTGTCGTCACGATGCAGAAACTTTGAGGTTTCTAGTGGGGGCAGGAGAGATTGTCCTCCTCAGGGTCATCAACTCTGGCTTGAACCAAGAACTCTTCTTCGGTGTCGCGAATCACAAACTGACAGTGGTTGCTGCGGATGCTTCCTACACCAAACCTTTCTCCACCAACGTCATTATGATAGGTCCTGGTCAGACGACCGATGTGCTTCTAACCGCAGACCAACCGCCAGCACACTACTACATGGCGGCACACGCCTACAACAGCGCCAACGCTTCTTTTGACAACACCACCACCACCGCGATCCTTCAATACAAAGGCGCCCCCTGTGTTACTCTTCATGGTAAATCACAGGCAATACCCGCGCAGCTGCCAGGGTTCAACGACACAGCAACAGCAGCAGCGTTCACAGCGCAAATGAGAAGTCCTTCGAAAGTGGAAGTACCACTCGAGATTGACGAGGACTTGTTTTTCACAGTGGGGTTAGGACTGTTCAACTGTCCAACTCCCAACACGCAAAGGTGTCAAGGCCCCAACGGAACACGCTTCACCGCGAGCATCAACAACGTCTCTTTCGTCTTCCCCAGACGAAACTCCATCATGCAAGCCTATTACCAAGGCACTCCCGCCGGTGTTTTCACCACAGACTTCCCTCCTGTTCCTCCTACCCCATTTGACTACACAGGAAACGTGAGCAGAGGGCTATGGCAGCCTACACGTGGAACAAAGGCCTACAGACTTAAGTACAAGTCCAAGGTACAGATTATATTGCAAGACACAAGCATTGTGACCACTGAGAATCACCCGATGCATCTCCACGGCTACGAGTTCTATGTAGTTGGGACAGGTGTTGGTAACTTCAACCCAAGCAAAGACACAGCCAGCTTCAACCTCGTTGATCCACCAAGGAGAAACACAATTGGAACTCCTCCAGGTGGATGGGTAGCTATCAGATTCGTGGCTGATAATCCAGGAGTGTGGCTCATGCACTGTCACATCGATTCACATATCTTCTGGGGTTTGGCTATGGTCTTCTTGGTGGACAACGGTGAAGGGAATTTGCAGTCTGTACAGTCTCCCCCATTAGACTTGCCCCGATGTTAAGACTCTGTATACACACACACACATACACGAACACTTGTATCTCTTCTATCTTCTCCTTGATTTGTTTAGCATGATGCGGATTTGTTTCACAAAGCATATTCAGAGACTCTTTCTATATCAAAGATCTTCTCCGATTTACCAAGGGACCAAAAAGTATCTCAATTATGAATTAAAAAAAAAAAAAAAATACAAAAGTTAATGCACCAGCCGGGAATCGAACCCGGGTCTGTACCGTGGCAGGGTACTATTCTACCACTAGACCACTGGTGCTTTGAACGTTCATTGAGTAAGAACGATTAATCAATCTATCGTTACCCAACATTAGACCAGAAACAATAAATATTTTTGTACTCTCACTCACTTCAGCATTTTCAAGTAGAAAGACCCAAACTTCGATACCTTCGCTACCATGGCCTCCGCGCTCGAATGCTGGTCCACCCGTGGTGCCGGCGGCTGCACCGACGACGATTTCGTCGACCAAGTTCTCATGTGCTCCGACGACAGGTCTGAGTCCCTCACCGCTGCTCCGCGTTTCGATCAGACCTCCTCCGCTATGCAGAAGCGGTTTCAGCGTCTCGGCCGCAACGTCTCCGACGCGATCGCCTCACTGAAGAACTCTCTCAGCCTCGATTCAGGCCGGGAAACCCAGAATGCATCTGCCGGAGGCAGGAAGCTCGTGTGGGCCACTGTTGTGAGAAACCTTGCTAAAATGTATCCTGGAAGCCAGCTGCCCGAGAAGCTCGTCTCTAATCTCCGGAAGCATTACGATTCTCTGCCTCTCAGGTTAACCAAATTCTCCCAAATGTTTCAGTTTTTCCTCATTTGACGGTTAAATTAAGGCTTAAGATATTGCTTCATTTTTACTCATCAGATAAGCTGCTTAAGCAATGTTTCTTCTTTCTTCTCGGGTTCTTAAATTCAGTAATTGATCAATTCCACGAGAATCAATAGCATTTTAGTGTTTTCTGGAAGATACACCGCTTAGATCTAGATATTATTGTTATATTTGGTAGATCATGGAGTAATCTGGATGATTGTGCTTTTGTTTTAACAGTTACAGTCAGACTGGTTTCGATATGAAAGATGTATTTTTACACATAAAGCTGATAGAGCAAACTTCTGGAGATGACAATCCTGTGTTTGTGATTCAAGAGATGTGTGACGAGGAAGCTCATGGCTCAGTCTTCAAGCTCATATTCGCTTCCACTTGTTCCCTTTCATGGTCAACCATTTCAGGATCTCTTGATAGTGCTTCGATTTGTTGCAAGAAGGTACAAATCTTTGAGAAGAAGGGGTTAACTCTCGGAGTTGTTCATCTTCTGTTTGAGTCCGGTCAAGAGTTTTTTTTCAAATCCACGGTGGAGAATGCCCTTAAATCTGCGGTAAGGAAGCCCAAGTCAACCTCTGGGAAGCTCCCTTTTGGCCTCTGCGGCTGTCAAGAACAGAACGCCGGTTTAGGAGAAATGGGGGATGTGGATGAAGAGCCCATTGATCAATGCTATAGACAAGAGTTGGAAAATCAGAATACTAGGTACCAGCTTCAGATGCCACCCCCAAGGTCTTCGTTTTCTGTATCAGTGGATGAGTGGCAGACAATACACTCGGGCGGCGTTGATATCGAGAAATGGCTACTGACTTCAGACAGTCTCGAGTTTAGTGATCAGGTAGGACCAAGTTCCTGTAAAGGAGTTTACAGAGGAAAAAGAGTGGCCATTGAGAAACTAAAAGGCTGCGATAAGGGGAATTCATATGAGTTTGAGATCCGGAAAGATTTCTTGGAGCTGATGACTTGTGGACACAAGAGCATTCTGCAGTTTTATGGTGTCTGCGTCGATGAAAATCATGGATTATGCGTGGTTACAAAACTGATGCAAGGTGGATCACTCCGTGAACTGGTGTTGAAGAAAAAGAAACTCCAGACCAAGGATATAATCCGAATTGCTGTTGACATAGCAGAAGGGATGAAGTTCCTAAATGATCATGGTGTTGCATTTAGAGACCTTAACACGCAGAGAATACTATTAGATAAGAAGGGAAACGCGTGTTTGGGTGATATGGGAATAGTCACCGCACGCAAGAGTGTCAACGAGGCCACGGAGTACGAAACAGATGGCTATCGATGGCTTGCACCCGAGGTCTGTATTTTTCTTTGAAGCTTTTCTTGCATAACCGTAGTTCAGTAATTTGCTTCAGGATTGAAATGGTTGTTAACTACTGCAGTTTTGTGAAATGGTTGAAATCAGATAATCGCAGGAGACCCGGAGAAGACGAGAGAGACTTGGATGAGCAATGCGTATAGCTTTGGGATGGTGCTTTGGGAGATGGTGACAGGGGAGGAGGCGTATGGGTCATGCTCGCCAGTGCAGGCAGCGGTTGGGATTGCAGCGTGCGGGCTAAGACCAGAGATCCCAAAGGAGTGCCCTCAAGTCCTGAGATATCTTATGACCAAATGCTGGAACACTTGCCCTTCCACACGCCCTGACTTCTCTCATATCCACTGCACCTTGCTCCGTGCCATCTCACGGTAATTAGACCAATTCACTCTCCCATCTCCACTGTTTCCATGAACTGGACCGTGGATTTTTTTGAAGAAATCTCTAGCACATATCTAGTTTTTGTGGGTAAGAGCATAGTCTCATATCAATGATTAAGTTAAAGAAGAAGGGGGTTGGTGTATATTTGGTTAGATTAGCTAACCTTGAGGACCCATTTGGGTGATGTTGTGGACCGAAACATAGTGTAACAGATTCATTATAAAAGCTTTTTTTGCAACCCCACTTTCGAGGCTTTACACTTAAGTTTACAGCGTCAATGGGCCGGAATGAGTAATCTTTGTTTTCTGCNAAAAAAAAAAAAAAAAAACAAAAAAAACAAATACGACTTCAAATTAGAACTGTTCAAAATGGTATAAAGCAAGGAGCAAGGATTGTTTATGGATTATAAAATCGGCTCCTTCAAATATAAAACGATGTTCGTTTCAATTTAATTGTTGCTAACGACAAGAAAGACAAAAAAACAAATACCAAGTCAAAGTGTACTGAGTCAATTTCTTGAGGGAAAGACACAGTTCGTGCATTGCAAATGGTCTCTATATTTTAAAATTAAAATTGCAATTACATTTTCCAACTTTCCATGGTTAACATTTGTATATATTAGAAAAGGATAAACGTCATAAAGCTATAACAATTTCCTAAAGTTTATTTTGAGCAACTTGTTATTGTAACAAGTCAAAAAACACAAAAGAAAATGAAGGTGGTGGGATGGGATATAAAAAGGAGCAGACATAGATTTGTCTTCCTCTCTGAACGACGACTTGAACTACTCCAACGACATAAACGATGAGTTCCGATCAACGGTGGAGATTGCTCCGAGCAGCAGTCCCCATCCTTTTCCTTCTCTTCTTTCTTCCTCACAATCTCACGTTTGGACTCTGTTTCAGCACCGAAGGTACGTCTGCCACATCTATCTCTGAGTCTATTCAACTGCTGATGGATGGAATATCGGATGGTGTTTCAGCATTGGCGCTGATGAAATTCAAAGAGAGGATAGAGAGAGACCCATTTGGAGCCTTGATGGATTGGGAAGAGCTTCCTCATTGTTCTTGGTCAGGTGTTGTCTGCTCAGATGATGGAAGAGTTGTCATCCTGTAAGTCAGCCAAATCCTTATAAAATGTACTTCCTCTTTCTCAATCCTCTATGGTTTGATGTCTTACTGTTTAATTGGATTATACCGTAGAAATCTAAGAGATCTCTCCCTGCAAGGAACACTTGCACCTGAACTCGGAAACCTAACTCACTTGAAATCTCTGTAAGTAAAACTTTTTTAGCCAACACTCCCTCAAGACTATACATATACCTACAACTACTTGTTCTTGTGGTGGGCTTTTGCAGTATTCTAAGAAACAATTCATTTTCCGGGAAAGTACCTGAAGAGGTAACAGAATTGCAAGAGCTTGAGATCTTGGATTTGTGTGACAACAACTTTGGCCAACCTTTCACCTTCGGTCGCAGGCTGCTTCAGAATTTTCCCCCTGGCGAGAGTCCAGAATTTGAGGCTCCTCCTCCTCCCACAGAGAAAGCCCCTGTAGATGCACTTTTCCCTCCTTTTCCTTCGCAGGATACTGGTGCAAGCCCTCCCAGTGAATTGCAAGCCGAGACCCCAAACCCGCCTCCACCAATTCGCTCTCCACCAGCTCAGCCTCCGTCAGATACCTCTCTAGCTCTGCCTCCAGCTAAGCCTCCGCCAGTTAAGAAGAATTTGCACAAGATTCCCATAATAGTTGGAGTGGTCATAGGTGTATTAGTCGTCATGGCCGCATTGGTGGCCTTCTTTATTCTCCGGAAGCAAAAGGCAATAGTGATAAAGCCATGGGCAACTAGGAGCAGTGGCCAGCTTCAAGATGTTGTTATCAAAGGTATCACGTTTTCTTCGGTCACTGTGTTATGTTTACTCGACTGAGTTAAGTGCGTGTACTCATGAGTTATGATGACTCGTGAAGGTGTTCCTAAGCTGAAGCTATCAGAACTAGAAACTGCCTGCGAAGATTTCAGTAACATCATAGGCTCCACATCCTCAAACGCCACCATTTACAAAGGAACCCTCTCAACCGGCTCTGAAATTGCCGTTCTATCACTCGCATCTGGATCCCTCCAGGACTGGTCAGAGGATCTCGAAACACAGTTCCAAGAAAAGGTAACATCAGTACAATATTCCTCCTCCTCCTCCTCTTTACTTTCTCCGCTTCTTAAAACCACACACAGATACAATCCTCCAATGCAGATACACAGGCTATCTCAAGTGGACCACAAGAACTTTCTAAATGTAATCGGATATTGCCACGAAGACGAGCCATTCAACCGGATGCTGGTTTTCGAATACGCTCCTTACGGATCACTCTTCGACAATCTGCACGGTGAGTAACTATCATCTCCTGAGAATGTTCTTCCATAGACGCAACGCAACACAAAACATCCCTTTTTAATGTAATTGTATGATTTCAGAGCAAGACGAAGAGCAAGACGCAGAGCACTTGGACTGGCGAAAGAGACTGAGAATCGCAATGGGAATAGCTTACTGTGTAGAACACATCCAATACCTCAACCCTAAGCCCATCTCCCACACAAACCTAAACTCTTCTACCGTCTACTTGACAACAGATTACGCCGCGAAAGTCGCCGACTTTACTTTCCTCAGCTCCACACCAATTGATCCTCAGACCAACTACGTCTTCAGCTTTGGCGCCATTCTGCACGAGATCATCACCGGAAAGATCCCGGATCCGGATTCTCTGCCCAACGAAACCAAACCCGCAAGAGAACTTGTGGATCCGACCCTGAGAAGCTTCGACGAGAATGTCCTGGAGAAGTTGTGGGAAGTGGTTATCGAGTGTTTGAAACAGAGGCCGGAAATGAGGGAAGTGGTGGATAAGCTAAGAGAGATCACCGGATTAACGGCGGAAGCAGTGTTGCCGAGGCTATCTCCGGCGTGGTGGGCGGAACTGGAGATCATATCCACTGAAGGAACCTAAAAGTGTGTAGATTATTATTATATACATATATATATAAACACATCAATTGCAATTTGCACAGTAAAGTAATGTTTCATCTCTTTTCTCTGTATCAACATTTTGTTTTTTCATCTAATTTCTTTCTGTTTTTTGGGTAAATCTTTGGCCAATTTAAAGATAATAGGCAATGGGTGAATTGGTACCTTGAGAGACTTGAGCATCTTCCATCCTCCGGCTTTTGAGAATAACAGTCGGAGGATCTTAATCGGATGTTCAGGATGTCACGGCCGCGCCTTAAACGACATGAAGTTGAGCTATGATTTATACAAACGACAAGCATGTAATGCCTCACCCACACTGATCTTGGCCTGCTCGTTTTAGGCCCATATAACAATCTTAATTATTCGTCTACACCTTTTTCTACTAGAGTTGATACCATTATGTAAAAGTGTAAAACATATAATTAGGCCCACATTTAAGTAATTCAAAACATATAAACATTGTTCCGTCCGAACTATGGATCCTGATCCATAAAGCCAATTAATAATATAGTTGACATTTTTTAAAGGGTTTTGTGAAAAAAAATCTGCGAACTAATTTTTTTTGCAAATTAAACCCTCAATTATATTACGTGCAAGT
>OVBJ01001015.1:0-36119 GCA_900406535.1 Noccaea bulbosa | reverse complement strand
GTACTTTGCACCTGAGAAAGGAGGGCAGCCGCGCTTTTAGCTGGAGCATACAAATGCATGTTGTTGTTGTTTAGATATCTATTTTATGTATAAATGGTAGGCAACAACTCCTTCGTCATAAAATGCTTAGATTGTACGCTATATATGTTAATATGTTATAGATATTTTATACTGATACATTATAATAAGTTAATAGCACACATGACATAACTTAGCACCCTAATTTAAGTGGGGGAAAAACGATATTTGACTCAGCGAGTATGTTACACATGGCACACTAAAAACAAGTCATTTATCAAATAATAAAGCCCATTGAGTAAAGCCTTTCTATGATTAGGTCGGTGAACCTAATTAATAAAGGCCCATTTATAAAGCGGAGCCCGAGTTTCGTTTATAAATTCTAGGGATTTCAAATTTTCGTGGATCGCTTGTCTGATCGAATTTGTCTTTTTAAATCTCCAAGTCGTCTGTTCTCGGCTGAGCTATCCCTTACAATCTGAGGTACGGTGCCTTCTTTATTATTTCTCTCTCTCTGGAAAACCTAAGATTCGCGACGTTGATTCCTCGAACCCTTTTACCTATCAATTTTCTTTCTCTCGCCTCTTGGTTTTTTAGGGGTTTTTTTTAATACCGATTTGATGTCAGTCAAAAGTTTTCGGTTTTCCATCAGAATCTGATTTTAATTGTTTTTTTCTGCTAGTGTATAATTAATGTCCGGTTCGACGTCGCTCGAGGCTCCTCCTGCCTCTCCGGTGGATATTGGAATTATGCTGGAGCAAATTCGCTCCAGTCACGAGGAAATTGAAAGATTGGAGCAAATGGTTGTGGAAGATCTAAAGACAGAAGAGACATCTCCGATGAAGCAATTGTCGCAAGGCCACCGTCTCGAAAGCATGGCTAAGTCTATCGTACTTAAGTCTGAGAAACTTGTACGTTTTTCTTCTTCGAGTTTTGGTTGAAGTTATGTTGCTTATACTAACCTTTGAGTCTTGTTGGCTGTCAAAGATTGAAACCTATGAAAAGAATGGGGCGATTAAAGATGATATTGCCTCGCCACGTGACCAGAGTGGAAATTGGACAAATGTGTCTAGTGCGTTTTCTTCTCGTTTACAAGAGGTAAGCCAACTTTGCGAGCCTAGTTTTCAGTCAAGGATGAGATCTTTCTTTGAATCAAGAATCTCTTACATAACTCACTCAAGGTGTTGTGTTCAGCCAAAAGTGTTGTCAGCTAGTTGCTTTTGCTTAACATAAAAATTACTAGTTAATGTTTGTTTTGTGATTTTCTTTTTTTCTGTTGCTCATGAAATTATCAATTCAGATACTTGAATATCATCAGAAGCATCCTTCAGCGCCCCTCGTAGACTCTCAAGTACACCTCAAGGAGGAACCAATAATTACCTTCACCGGAGAGGTAAGCTTCTGTTTTCTAACGTACACTAGTATAAGCCCCTTTCCTCTTCTTCTTCTTTTTCCTTTTGTAAAATCTTCTTGTCTGCTGCGCAGGAGTGCTTTGGTCGGTACTTGGACTTGCAGATCTGTATAACCAGTTTCGGTGAAAAGGTTGACTACTCTGCTTACCTTGATGTTTTTTCTCAACCAGAGCTTAAGCCGTCTAGGTAAAAAGTAAAAACAATTTCTTCTACTACATTTTTGTTAACTTCTCTACATGCTGCTGAATCCTTTTTTCTTGTTTGCTTGCCATCTGTCCTTTAAGAGAATACACAGAGTATATGGAAGCTCTGCTAAGGTATTTAATCTGCTTTTTCCAGCGAACCCATCCGCTGCAAGATCTGGACAGAATACTTTCTATGGTTTGAGCTCCTTTCCTTCTTTATCGTTTTCAACTTGTTGCCTTATCATATTATCCCAAGTACTTGTGAATCAAAGTTTTCCCAGATGCTGAGATGCCGTATCATATATAATATTTTGGTAGTCTGGTAGTTCTAGTTTCCACAGTGATGTGCATACAGTTTGTTCTGCGGCAGTAATTAACTTTTTGGATGTTGCAGGTTGAAGCTGATCTAGAAGATCTGTTTCCATCTCAACCTTCTGTTACGGATCTTGATTGGTGTACTCAGCAGCAACGTGCCGAGAGACTTTCACTGACAGAGGTGTTAATTTACAGTAGTCTCCTCGCAACGCATTTAGAATTCATTCAGTCTGAGTGTGTACTTCTACTTGTTATTAATATGAATGGATCTTGTTTGAAGCTTGTGTTATTAATTATTGCCTTGTCTTACATTTCTTTTTCAGCGTGCACCTTTGGAAAGGAAAGAGTTACTAATGGAGGCCAAAGTGAAGAAACTCTGCAGTTTACTTGATGAGGTTTGTTGATTTAAGTTTGCATTTACCTTACCTTTCCCTCTCTAAGCATGTCAGGTTTTTTTCAGCTGTGCTTGAACCTATCATGTTGTCACCTTTGCACAGACAATCGTAAGGACAAAACAAAACAGAGGAAAGAATCAGGCTTTGGCACTTGAAGAGCTGGCGGGTGAGCAAGGTCATACAGAGTCAGAGAGTGGTGACGGTTACAAGAGTGCGCTGAAACGCTCAACGGGTTGGGATGGCAAGCCTATACCGTACTGGCTCGACCAACTTGGGCTTGGGCAGGTAATGTAGTTGTTGTTATACCCTTTGAATCATTTGATGTTGTTGTAAAGGAAGAGAGAGGAGGTCTGGGGTTATATAACTTGTTGTCTGCTTGTAGGAGTATAAATGCCAGATATGTAGCAACCATAGCTATGCGGGGAAGAGGGCTTTTGAGAGACATTTCAAAGAATGGCGTCACGTATGCCAATTGCGTAGATTAGGAATCCCATACACAGAGAAGTTGAACGGAATCGCTTCGATTGAGGTATGTTCTCATGGCTCAACGTTTTCTTGTAGCTTAACTAAGCAAAGAGTAGCTGTGTGATTTTGAATGAATTGTGACCTTTTTGTTTCAGGAAGCAAAAGAAGTTTGGATGGGGGTGGCAAAGAGGCGGAGGTTCTCCCGGCCAGTCGAGGCTGATGGGAATCTCGGACCACTGCTTGCCCGTTCGCAACTAACGGATCAGGGAACCGAAGGGAACAGTTCAAATCAAGCTCCAGGGGGTGTAGCAGTTCCACCTGCGGATATCAGAAGTGTGTTGGAGAAAACCGTGGGTATCCTTACAAAAACAGGGTTGGAGACTGAGAGGAAGATCATAGACGTGTATGGCAAGGTAGCAAGATTCGAGTTTTTGGATAGCCAAGATCCTTATCACGCATTCTACAAGCACAGGCTTGCTGAAAACCGAGCTGGTGCTACTGATGGTGGTGGTGGTGCGGCGGCAGCTAAACGTTCACAACCACGTGATTCTATTCCGGCTGTGTTCGAGAAGCTTGCTCCTCTGCCTTTTCAACCTCACCGCAAGTTTACACGCAGCGTCCCTGAAGGGATCACGAGCAAGGAGCTTGATGTTATTAAGCTCACAGCGCAGTTTTGGGCGCTGTATGGGAGAGGTTTCTGGGAGGGTTGTAGTGAAAGAAAGAATAAGGATTCTCTGTTTGAGTTTATGGAGATGCCATCACCTGATGACAGGTCGTATCTTTTCAGTGGACTTCTTGAAGCGTATCTGGGAGTAGTATCATATAGTCGTCCTGGAGGTTTGATAGAAATGCTGAGAGAGCATCCCACTAGTGATATGGAGACGGTCCTTGAGAATTGTTTCCATCGTCTTCAGTGCGATCGACTCCAGAAGGAGCACCGGGAGAAAGAAAGGCAGGAGAGAGTTAGATTTTGGGAGGCCATGAGGCCTCCACGACTACCACTACCAATGAAACAGCTGTTGGAGATGGAGAAAATGGCTCTTGACCCACCACCAAAACCAGACCCCAGAAGACCAAAGATTGACGAGTCAGACCAGTTTCTTGCTCAAAATCCTCCGGTACGTAAAAATGTTTTTCTTCCACAGGAGTCTTAATATATACACTGTATATATATATATATATCATTTTCTTTCATCTGACTTTTTGTGTTCATATATATATAATTCATTGTCAGGGCTCTGTTCGAGTCTAGGATATAAATAGCTCCTAGCAAGCAAACACAAGTTTAGTGGAAAAACCGGGAGGACGACAAGTCACTTGCACTCTCTACAATGTGGGAGCACAAGACATGCTAACACTTGTTCTTTTTTTAGGCTCTTGTCTATTTAAACTAGAAGATTATTGCTTGTTTCATCGATTTCTATTAGAGATACTTTCGATCCTCTACAATTTTGTTTCCAAGTTTCATCAGCCCAACAATAATAAGCTCGGGACTTGTCGTAGTAACAGAGGAAGAAAGAATTAGGAAACTAAAAGGTAAAGCCCCCGAGACAGAGGCTTCCAGAGCAGAGACAAAGAAAATGAAGGATTTGGCTCTAGGACGTAAACTAGGAGATCTCTCTATACATGAACCTACTTTCCAGAGAGTCTTAAGCCCTCGAAATACTGGGCTGCTCCTCCTAGTCAACCAATACAACAGCTTGGATCTGAAGATTATGACGGAGGCTGAAGATGGAGAATTTACGGCTGCAGCTATTGTCAAGTTCCTGGAAGAGAACGCAAAACACAACCCCTGAGATGGATGATGAAATGATTGCAAATGATGATCTACATCCTTTCATCAAAAGGGTTGGAGACTGAGAGGAGGATCATAGACCTGTATGGGGATGTAGCAGGATTCGAGTTTTTGAAAAGCAGTGATACTCATCACGCCTTTTCCAAGCACAGGCTTGCTGTATACCGAGCTCAGGCTGCTGGCTCAGAAAGTGCGGCAGCTACACGTTCACGCCATGTTGGTGGTTGGGAAAGCCACACGTACAAGGGTCCTACTCCGCCTCCTAAACATCACACGTTTACATGCAGACTCCCTGAAGGGATCACGGGCAAGGAGCTTGATACTATTATATATAAGCTCAGTTTGGAAGATGGAATACGGATCCTCAGTTTGAGTTTATGAAGTTAACTGGTGGCGGCAGCGGCAGCAGCAGGTGCACTCTTTTCTGTCAACTTGCTGAAGCGTATTTTGAACTAGTAAATCGTCCTGGACTCCATAAAGAAGGGCTGAAGGAGAATGCCGCTGATATGGAGACGGTTCTTGAGAAATGTTTCAGTGGTCTTCAATTGTATCGATGCGTGGAGGAGCACTGGGAGAAAGTAAGGGAGGAGAAAAATTAAGCAAGGGAGGCCAAGAGTGCTCCACTTCCACTTGCCCAACTGTGTGTCATGGCGAGTATTGCTTCCTCCCATGACCTCAGCAGTTTGAGGCCATGACTCGTGGCAGAGTTACGTTGATTCTTAAGTTTAACAATCATCTTTACTCTTTAACAAATCTTTATTTATTTAATAACATCGACGAAAAACTATATTGCTTTGATTTTGAAGAAACTTTTTGACCTTGTTACTGGGTTTGTTATAAATATATAAATTCACAATGACAAAACCAATAACAATTTTAGTTTTATCAAAGACAATGTGGAAATAGAAACAAAGGCAATGTGAAAAAAAATAAGGAAGTAAATTAATGAAGCCCTTTTGACGTTACTGTCATAGCGATTAAACTGTTTTGTTTTTATATAATTGAACTCAAGTCCTAACATAACTAATAAAATATATAAAAGAAATATAAGTTTTAAATATAACTCAATTGATTTTGTGAAATATGTCCTGCAACACTCCAACAGTCCAAAACAATGTCTCTTTTCGTACCAAAAAACTAATGGCGCCGGTTGTTTGCCACTTGAATGCATCTCTGTATCACTGTGCGCAATAGTGTGATTACCACAATTCCACATTCCCTAAATTATTCGATTTTCATAACTCATGCTTTTTTGTTTTCTACCAAACTATTAAGTTTTTTTTTTCTTTAATCACAATGGGTGTTTGAGAAATCCATTAAAATGTTCTGTAATTATAAACATTAGGTTTTAAACAGTATATGTAACAAATATCAGGATCTGGTTGTGTATGAGAAAGAAAATAAATGCAATTACTAAGCTTACGAAGCAAGTAATGCGAATACTCCATTAACAAAGCGAGAATATTGCAACTTTTTAACAAAAACAAATTAGTAGTATGGTGATTGGTGGAGAAAGAAAATGATGCCTAATCTTGAACTGTTGTTGCAAAAGCATAGCAGAAAGTGGGAGACACAGAAATACAAATTACATTAACTTTCATTGAATGTATCATTATACTTTTTCTAGCAAAATATTTAAAGAAATAAGAATCAAATCAACTTTTTAAATATGTAATTAAGTTTTTCTCTTTAATGTTTGTGAAATGGAAAAAAAAATGTTCAAAACACATCATTTCTAGCTGAAGACTCTTATGGCCTATCGTTTATAGTCGAAGTCTATAACTTTGAAGAGCTGCTGTGCGAAGAATTTAGTTAACTGTTTGAGTGAGTGAATGAATAATCCGTACAGACTCTTATCTTTCAAATCACGACCAAACTTTGAAGAGCTGTTGTGCAAAGAATTTAGTTAACTCTTTGAGTGAGTGAATGAATAATTTGTTGGTTTTTGGATTTTGTTTTTAGAAAAAATAATATGTTGAAAGTCTAAATTATGATCTGTTTACAGACATTACATATAACAGAGTGATGTATAAACTTTTAACATTCAGCCATTTTCCTACCTTTACATGATTTTGATATAGGAGTAGTAAACAGATGAATAGTTTTTGTAACAACTTAATGAACAATCTTCTGTGTTCTTGGTTCTACAATTTTATCGCAACTTTGGTTTTTTGTTTGGTTCACCTTCTTTCAATAATGAATCTTTGTGTGTGCGTGTGTCTTAAAATATATGCATAACATTTTACTGCGCACTTTGGGATTTATTGTTTTTGATTATATGTATTAGCTGAATTTGTAAATTTGTAACAACATAAAGAAATTATCACTTGTCACTTATTTTAAGGCGAAATTACATTAAAGAATTCATTTATCATATACCCAAAAATAAATGATCAAAAACTCCACAAAAGGAAAAACAAAAAGAAGAAATAAGCAAAAAAGGATATCGAAAAATTCTCCTTCGGACCAAAACTATAACCGAAGTCCACCTTAAGATCGAAAGTAATTAAAAGATTAACATATCTATATTAACCTATAGAGTTATAATTAATTATACTTATTGCTACTAATCCTGAAATCCAATCTTCTCCCAAATCGCGTTCCTCAATCGCCTTAGATCTCTTCCCTTGGCCGTTCCACCGATGCCCTCGTGCACCGTGAACGAAGATCCTCTCCGCCGCGCTAAATACTCGTGCGGCGGAATGATCCGTCTACCTCCCTCAGTATCTCCGTTGTTGATGTCGTCATCGTCATCGTCATCTTCGTCGCTATCGTCGTCTGGTACCACATGGCCCCTATACTCACTCTTCAGAATCTTCGACCAGTCGGGGATGTTAACCGGGAGAGAACCGGTCTTTGGCGCTTTCCGGTTATCGACTGAATCACCGGTTTTCGTCGGTTTTCTCCGCAAACGCGAGATTGATATCGACCTCTTCGCGTCTAATGAATTCGGCAATTGATGATCGCCTAAATTATGAATATCAGATTCATCGAATTCGAAGACATTCTCGTCGTTTTCGGACATCTCTGGTTCTGGCTGTGGATAGATGTACTTAGGCTTGACAAAAAAAAGCTTCCTCGACGCCATTGATGAAACAGAGAAGATAGAGGGAAAAAGATGGGATTTTTTTCAGAAACTGGATTTCTGGGTTTTGATCTGATTGTTGTCAAATGGGGTTTGTGAAATTTTAATTGAAGGAGTTGAGATCATTTTATAGAGATAAGTGGTAAAGAGATAAGCTCATTGGTTATGTGAAGTTACGACTCAAACAAGTAAACGACAAACGGACCAAAGCAGATAAAAAAAAAAAAGAGAAAAGTTATAAAGTGTGGCAAGTCTCACGTTCTTATCGTGAGCTCTATACCTCTTTCGCGTCCATTGTTTTTCTTTTTACTTTAAAGTTTTTTCCTTAACAGTGTGATCAATTATGATTTCATTATCTCTCAAAACTCAAATCAAATAACTCTAACTGCAATTAATTTATTATTTGAAATGTATCAAAAGGTTAACAAAATAGTTATTAGTGAATCTTGAAGTTTTCATATATGTATAGTTAAGTGCTGTATTATAGTTTTTATATGTTAGTGGGTTGATAAATGATTAATCAAATCTATACATCAGAAATTGAACGTCGACACGTGAAAGAAACTCAATCATGCTAATAGAATTATACTCAAACAAAGTTCCAGACATATAGACCGTCTAAAAAAGTATATTAAAATAACCAATAATTCTATTACCATTTTTGGAAAACCGGCCAAACTGCTGAATATCATATTTTAAATTTACGATCTTGTAAAATACTCTAAATTTATTTCAAAGCCGTTAATATATTAAGATTTAATTTCTACAAAAATGTGATTTTTTATTTATGTTAACCTCAAGCAATGAATTCCGGAAAAGCCAATGTTTTAATCAAAAACTGAACCAAACCGACTCTATGCGAACCGACCGACTAAACCAATTGGAACCGGTAACCAATAAGGTTTACGAAACACTCCGTCTTCTCTTCTCTGCTCTAAAGCGAAGCAAAGCAAGTTTCTTCAATCTTCGATCTTCCTCGTTTGGTTTCTTTTTCTTCCTTCCCAAAAGGTTTGTGTCCATGTAAACCCTAGCTGCTCTCTTTCAATTCTCACAAATTTCACTCGGATTGATTAAAAATCGCTAAGTTTTAGATTTGGGAATCGATCTTTTATCGTGATGTTATGGAATCGTCTGTTAGAAGCCCTAATTTCAGGGTCCATGCGATCCAATCTGCTGCGTTTTTTTTATTGTGATTTTGCTTACTTGTTGATTTGGATCCGTAGAGAATGGCTACAGCTTCGTATCCGCCTCCTCCTCCATTTTACAGACTCTACAAGGATTACTCAGAAAACCCTACTTCTGCTCCCGAACCTCCGCCTCCGATTGAAGGAGCCTACGTTTGTTTCGGAGGAAATTATACAGTGAGATTCCCCTCTTTTCCATCACATTTCCTCCTATTAAGTTTCCCAATTCGTCATCTTTGTGAATTTTACTTTTCAAATTTTCTTGTTGCAGACCGAGGATGTTCTTCCGAGCTTAGAACAGCAAGGAGTGCCTCAACTTTATCCCAAAGATTCAAATGTTGGTATGTCATTCTTCTAAACTGAATCATATTTTACTGAATTGCAAATGATTCTGGCTTCTATAGTTGCTGAGGATAGTGTTGGCTGAAAGATGCTTTCTTCTGATCTCAGCCTTACTCTTTCGCAAGTTATCTTCTTTGTTTGTATTCTTGAAGAGATTCCAAATATCTTTGATGTAGATTACAAGAAGGAACTCAGGTCGCTGAATAGAGAGCTGCAGCTACATATACTGGAGCTTGCTGATGTTCTTGTTGAAAGGCCTTCTCAGTATGCAAAGAGAATCGGTGAAATATCTTCAATCTTCAAGAATTTGCATCACCTTCTCAATTCCTTGAGGCCACACCAAGTAAAGAAAATCTCTTTTTCTTTTTCATTGTACAACATGTTTTCGTCGGATTTTGCTTTACAGTTTTTCTTTAAATCTATCTCTTATGACCAGGCCAGAGCAACGCTTATTCACATTATGGAACTTCAGATTCAACAGCGAAAGCAAGCTGTGGAGGACATTAAGAGGTTTGTTTATGGCTCAAGTTTTTTTTTTTTTTCTCTCTTAATTATCAATATCAGCCTATAAACCAAAAAGATTCTTCAAAAGCTTGTTGGTTAGTTCTTATGGGTCCTTTTGATGTGTTGTAGAGAATCTAGATATCAGAGATAAGCACGATTAACTGGCAATAGTGTTGTTTTTGTTGTTTGTAGGAGGAGGGAAGAAGCACAGCGACTCCTAAAGGATGCTTTCGTCACTTTAGATGGACAATAGAACTTTTGTCCATTTGTGTGTATAATCATATTTTGTTATTGACCCTTGAAGCTTATTTTAACTGTTACAGCCAGAATTATCCGGTTATCTTAGTGAAAGAAAAGAAGAGAGGAATAAACCGGCGATGCTATTACTAGTACTCCCAGAGTGAACCGGGTGATTGATACCTACTACATTAAATTTTTGGATTTTTCAAGATTTTATTTAAAAGGAATTTACCACAATTTAAAAACCTGGTGGGATTGTCCGCAGGTGAACATAACCCAGACTGGTAACACAAATTATTGGATTGTCCATGGCTGAACGACACGTCGGATTATTTCCTTCTCATATTAAGTAAAACAGACACGTCGGATCACTTCACGTGGACTAATAGGGACATGACTTGTTCACGTAATAGTTCTATTAAATTAAATAAAACACAGTCAATATGTGGGATTCATTTGTTTCCACTATATGACTCATTTTCCTTATCAAAATAGTTTCTTTTAGTTATAACTTATAAGTATTTGTCTTTGTCAACAACCATTTTCTTTATCAAGATAAAACAAAAACTGATGTCAGAAAATGTAAAAAAAAAGAAAAAGAGAAAGATAAAAAAACAAAACTAATGTTTTACGACTAAATGTAACTTTCTTTTAACTTTGAGATAAATATAATATTTTCAAAGGTCTAATTATAAAGTTTCAGGCCGAATAAAAATAGAAGAATTCAATTGTAGAAGTTATTGTAGGGAGGGATAATAAAATAAAAGACACGTCGGCCAATAATAAGTGAGCTAAGGCTTGTCAACAAAAGCTTGCCACACTGGACCTCATCTCATTGTGAAATTACGGATCTTTCAGTCGTCAATATCTTGACACGTCACTCAGGTCCCCCAACCAAAATTTGTGTTCATTCTTTTTTTTTTTTTTNTTTTTTTTTTTTTTTTTTTTTTTTTTTTTTTTATAACTCTGGTATCCAGGGCCTGAGGAGCCGATCGAACAGTCACCGACCAGTCCTGGGCCCGGACCGATGGTCCGAGCTTTGTGCAGCTGTATCCAGTTATTCCGAAGGTCGAACCCGAATAGTAACCCCCGACTATCCTCTCGAGCTTTGCTCAAAGGGGTCCAGCGCCCCAAACAGAAGGGAGGTTAAATCCGCTGTGGCCAAGGTTCTAACCTAGGCCGGGCACTCCAGCTGGAGCTGCTTTACCACTAGACCAAGACAACTTGGTTGTTTGTGTTCATTCTCTTCTTCATGTGAAATGCGACAATGGACAAAAAGATGCCAGATATTTACAAAGCTAGACATTGCTGTTCTTATACCCAATTAATATTGCTTATACCTGTCATGTTATGTAATTAATACTAATAATTACCAATGCATAATGGGCAAAATGAAAAATGCAATAACTATTAAACAGACTATATAGATAATATATACTCCCTCTGTTCTTTAATAGTTGATGTTTAAGGAAAAATGCATCTGGACATTATTTGAACGTATCTGGACTCAAAACACATCCAGATACATCCAGATACATCTAAACACATTTTTCTTTAAACATCAACTATTAAGGAACAGAGGGAGTAATATATTAATAGAAAAAGCAAAAATAATTATAGTTGGTTAACCTTTATCTGATCATAATAAAACATGTAGGTCTCGAATAAATCTTCTAGCCAGGGGTCATATGGACTCTTAAACTTATTTTAAATATATATGCTTGTATAGACGTTCGCTGCATACATATCAGAGAATAAAAGAAACGAACGTATCTGTTAAACCAATCGCAATTTAAATAATAGAGTAGTGTGGCAAATTAATTATTGGCCGATAAGACCTCTCCATAATTGGATCTTTAGATGTATAATATAACAAGACCTCACAGGTACCAACAAAAAAACAAATTGAAATAATGTTGGCTAAGCCTAAGTCAATAATCGAGCTTCTTATTAATACTATCTTATTGAAGTACTATTTTTTTTTTTTGTCTTTTTATACTATATATATTTGATCTAAATTATGTATAGTATCCTATATGGTAAACAAACATCAAATCTTCCTCGTTCAGCCGTATTATCGTAGTCTTACTCGTTAATTATACATATATATTATACTTTTTGGGGTTTCTATTGTTTTTTATCACCGAGCAAATAATTGTTGGAAATTGTCATATATTTGTCAAGTGACCATCTCCGTATTGTATCTACATATAACATCAAGAAAATAATTTTAAACAAAATTGATGAACAAAAACTTAAAAAGTGAACTAATCCTTACCCTCGGCTGATGAATCATAATTCTGTCGTATATTTAAAATTTAATATGATCATATTTTGTCCAATTTTAATGCTATGTGATTAGTTCACTTTCTAGCTAGGTGGCAGGTTCGATCAAAATGTTCCAATAAATTCTAAAAATGAATTAATCTTCAATGTTGAAATAGAAAATCGAATTGTCCACTGACAACATGGTCACCTATTTGTTCAGTTATTATTATAATAATTTATTATGCAACCTGAATTATTATATCATATCTTTTACATAGGCAACATATAAACTCAGGCAACATATAAACTCAGGGAAAATATTCTACATGTTATGAAAAATAAAACATTTGAAAAGAATTGCAAGAAGAATGATAGCAATCTTTCAACTCTTCTTATCTTATCCAAACCTTTTCAGGTCATTGACTAATTTGCCAATTAATCTAAATATATAAACCGTCTAGGCATCTTATAATTATAAAATACATATATCAACTGATTGCTTGTGTATATCTTTACTTATAATATTTGATTAACTTTGCATCTGGCATGTTTTCCAACGATCGATCTAAACCCAAAAGAAGATGGTTTACACTTTACATCACCACTACTACAAAGTCGGCATGTTTTCCAGCGATCGATCTAAACCCAAAAGAAGATGGTTTACATCACCACTACAAAGTCTAAAATTGTACTAACTTTCCCCCTTTTCAGCGTGTGATTCTTAGTTTCGATACCCTTTTTTATCAAGTTGTTTATTTGCATTGTTATTACTTATCCCTTTTGTTATTGTTTTGTAAGGATATAAACGAAATAAAATGTTATGTAAGGAAATGTTAAGCTACTTGCCTAGAGTGATTAGAATGTTACGTCTTCGTTTCACTCTCGTATAACGTATTTGGTCTGATGGGTTTGCATCCTCTAATAAAATATCAAAATCTCAGGTCGTGAGCCCATAAGAATATTATTATGAACGAGCCCATGATACTCTAATTTAGGCTACACTGCTAATGCCTAATTTAGGTCATTAACGAGCCCAAATTAGTACGGAGTAGTCTATTTTCCCAAAGCGTCATCTACAGTTACACAACTGACGCGAAACTTTTGTAGCTTAACTGCAGAAAAGCGACATACAACGCCATAAATTAAATATCTTAACATTTGATTGAAACGTGTACGAACTACGAACACAAAGATACACACGTGTTACTCATGCCACATTAAAAAAAAAAAAAAACAAGATGTTCTAGAATATTCTTGTTGGTTCCTTTATTTTATAATCATAGCAAACAAGACCGAGTCGTCAACAACCAGCTTCGTTCATTATGGATCGTCCACTTGTCCAACTCTCACATCAACCTATCATTCTATTCCTCTCTATATAGATCTAATTTGAACATTAACACTTATCCAACTCAGAACACATATCAGCAAATTAATAATATCTATCGATTCGAATATGTGTTTCTTCGATAATGGGTGCGATCAGAAACTTATGGTGGTGAAGATGGATGTGGCGTGGTGGATGGAGGCGGCTCCTCCGCGGATAATTTCTCTTGAGAAGCCATCGAGTTCTCCGGTTCTTGAGACAATTTTAGAAGGAGAGACCGAAGAAGATGATCACGAACATGATAACGAAGACTTTTAATGATCGTTTGGATCTTTCGTCTTCGTTTTTAGATAGATCTTATTGTTATTTTTCTATAAATATGTAAAATGTGATTTTGTATATTTTGTATAGTCATATCTCATAATTTAGGTCTTTAATCTATGGGACTCTCGCATCTTGTAGTTCGATTATCAGGTCCTAATAATTCTATACACCCATGTCTATGTATCGAGATGATAACTAGAGAACAATTCTATGTCCGAAAAAAAAGGAAATCAAAGTTTTATTTTATCACCAAGTTTCTCTCATTAAGTTAACCAAAACATGTACAAGAATCTTGACAATATGTAAAGTTATTACCACCAAGGATTTAAAGAAATTACAAAACACTGTGTGCCGCCAATTCATTCGCTTTCGAGTTGTTGTTTTTTATATATGTGGTGACAAGTGAATATTAATAGATACTAATATCAGATATTAATATCTGCAAATTACAAAACACTCTGTTTGCCAATTTATTCTCTGCAAGCTTGAGCAAATGTTGTAAGGATGATGATTGTATTGGCCTGGATGTTTCTTTAATTTCTCTGTCTTAACTGGTTAAGTACCTGTTTTTCAATACATCAAAAACAGGATGCCATTGTTTAATTTCTTAACATTTTCTGACTGAACCGAGACAGTGTAAGAAAGACAAAAATAAGAAAAGAAAAAAACATCTGAACAAAAATCGGAGTTTTTCATCAAATCGTAGACCGGTTTTCTTAAGAACCGGACCACAAACAAATAATCAAAATTTTAAAAATCGAACCAAAATCAGAGTCACACCGCTAATTCTGATTGGGTGAGATGATTTCTCAACCACGAGAATATAATAAGTTTTTCTAATAATATAATAAAGACACAGCACACGTGTTAGTAAAATAAGCAGTATACGACATCTCTCTTTCTTTTTAGCCAGAACCGCGTCAATCATCAGAAAGGTGAAACATAAATACCACGTGCCATATATATTTTCAAACATAAAATTAATAGAGAATCCAAAGACTGATTACTATTTAGCTCTATATAAATATCACTAATCTCAATCATTTCCACACACCACACAGATCAGATCCTCTCAGCAAAGTCGAAAACTTCACAAGTCTAAATCAAAGAGAGAGTTTTGCGATTGTCTTCTACTTTTACCATGGCGAGGATGATCGGACCATTTGAAGTTGTGCCAGCGATTCTTGTTTTTCCTGTGAGAGTTTCAGCTTCACCTTCGCTGGGGACGATTTATGAGGACAAAGATGAAGAAAATTTCATCCAACAGGATATCGAGACCCAAGAGTTATAATTTGGTTTTTCTAAACCCGTTTCAATGAAATATACAATTAAATTTTATCTCGAGAGTTTTTCTTCTTTCTTTCTTGTTTTCCAGCTCAGAATCATTTTTGACGTTGTGAGCTCTTATATATCGGGTCAGATTGGTAACATAATAAATAGTAGTGTATTACAAAAATTTTGATGGTATGAAACATAAAATATAGCGGTACGAAAGATAGTATTACAAATAACAGTTTTCTAAAATGATGGTACAAATGTGAGTTCCGATTGATAACATCAAAGCAGTACAATAGTACTTACAATAAAACCTCTATAAAGTAATAATATTGGGACTTTGAAAATTTATTATCTTATAAAGATATTACTTTATCGAAATTATAATTTGTTAACTTATAGATATATATATTTTTATTTATAATCTTCGAAAATTATTCTCCATATAATAATATATTAAGAATATGATAATTTATTAAGAATTTAGAAAAAAACTTATTTGTTAATATGACATGCATAAACTTGTAATTATGATTAAAAATTTTAGATATCGTAACAAAACATGTATTATTAGCTTATTTGAATACATTTATATAGAGTTTGATGCATGATAAACGTTAAAATTTTAGATGAAATTATAGTTGTTAGTATTGATAACGAAGTTCAAATAAAATACGATGATCTTTTGAATATATTTACACATAAAACTAATAATTATTGTGTTTATAAAGTATTTCACAATTTTATATGCATATAAAAAATGTTAGAGGTAAATTTAAATTTATAGTTTTAAGAAACAAAATTTAGCATATATCATATATGTATAGTTTTATATAATTATTACTTTAACTAATTATTGGGATTATATTTTTACATAGGAGTTTCAAAAATATTATTATCTTATCATCTTATCGCATATTGCTTATTTTTACACTGGCCCGAGTTGGGACCGGAGAAATTTATTATCTTATCAAGATTATTACTTTATTGAGTATTACTTTATAGAGGTTCTACTGTATTGTAATAAAATAGAAAAAAAATATTTTCTAAAAAATAACATTTTTTCTATTTTATTTTGAAAAATATAAATTACCAACACATTTGAGTTTAAATATATTTAAAATTTCCACAAAAATATTATGTTGATAAAGTTTTAAATCATAAATTTTTATAATTTGATATATATTTTTTTATTTCGACATTTTGATAATTCACAAGAGTAATTCAGATGCAAGGAAATATATATATATATATAAATGTTTTAATTTCCAAATACAACACATAACAAAAAAATAATTAAAACCACACATTAACAATCAGCCTATAACATATCACCTATTTGGTTCAGTTATTGATGTATTACAATAAAAATTATCGCAAACTACAAATCGTATACGTACTTTACTAATTAAATGATGTGACAACAGTACTAATGTACAAACCTTTACAATTTCTTCTTATATATTAATTTGTAGATAAACATTAATATTTGTTTGTTTTAAATTATTTATTTAAACTTTTACATTTGATTAACCAAATAAAACTAAAATGAATTTTAATTCAAAAATATCAACCAAAGTTATTTGATAAAAATATTATGAAAATAAAATGAGTATAAGTAAGAGAGAAATATTTTTATATATGTAAGTTATATAAAAAGAATAAAGTTACTGAAAAATAATAATTTAACATATTTGAAACTTTACTTGATGAATAAAAAAACTTGTACAATCATAGCTTCCTTTTGTACTACCCTATAAAAATATGGTTACACTTGTACTATTGTTTTTAGCTTAGTAACATCACTTTTTAGTTGTAATGTCATTTTTTTTGTAATGTGATTTTTGTAATATCAAAATTGTAATATCTATCTGAATGGTTACACTACAAGCATTACAATTTGTAAGTAGGTGATATCCCGCGCCCTGCCGAAGTAAAATATTTGTTAATTTATTTTATTTAAATTATTGATGTTTTTTTATATTAATTTTTCATAATTTAATTTTAATTAATTCCAAAAAAACATAATACCACATTACAAAACCGTAATATCAATCACACGTTTAAATTGTTATTGTTTTTAAAAAATTGGTAAAATTGTATATATTGCTTTTAATTGTTACAGTTAAATATGGTAGAGTTGTTTTCTTCATTTTCTAGGAAAAAATAAATATTATGTGAAAAATTCAAATTTGATAACAGTATATATGTTAAGTTATTAAATAAATTAACTGCTTAAAAACATGATAATTTATGGCTGATTTATAGGTTAATTTATATTTGAATCTATTCATAATTAAAAGGCTTTCATATAAACCACTATATTTATTGGTGACATCATCATATAATTAGAAAATCTTTAAAAAATTTAATAATTATTTTTAAGAACAGTAATTGAATTTATAAGTTTATGTAAAACTATATATGGGAAAAAAACATGTTTACAATTAAATTCATTATATATTCATTTATATATGTTCAGAAATCTAGTTCATTGAACAAAAAAAATTGTATCACTAATTTTGAATTATTTATATCAGTATTCGATTCTTGAAATATTTTATAATAAATAATTTTTATATAATATATATTTTTAAGTGAAAGTGTATTATCAATTGGTTATATATTAATATAAAAATGAGTATGTTAACAAATCTTATATATTGGACAAAACAAAATCTATAATTAATTTTGAAGTATTTATATCATTATTTGATTTTTAAAATATTTTATAATAATTGTTTCATATATTGTTTATGTTGTTTAATGGAAAATATATGCAAATCTTTAATATTTGTAATCAAATTAAAATTAGAGTAGCAATGGCAAAATTGTTAATAACACATGAACATAAGGTTATTTCTTAAAAATGATTTTCTTTTAATATATAATGGATATCCTAACTTATTGTAACCAATCAAAGCCATCATCTCTTACAAAAATGTCCTTAACAACAATATCTATAAATTTTAATTTCTTAAAGAAAAAGACGTTTAGTTAATTAGCTTAAGAATAGAAAAGCACTCTACAGTGTGTGTTATTGTCTATCTTAAAATGGATGAACAAAAACCCAGGAAAACACATGGCATGGTTGATTTGTCGTTGATCTAAAATGATTACCATTTCATTCGATAATAATCAATATCGTTTTGTGACTTAAAACGAGAGAATAATTAAACATAACAATTAGCCAGACGTCTCTAAATCTCTTTGTGTAAAATCACGAAATATTTCTTCATCAGTATTATCCAATCTGTGACCAACTAAATATATACCTTATTATCCAAAATTATTTATAGCCTGTCAATACCGTGAACAAACTTACAATTAACTTCCCAAAGACTAGTCAAATTAAATTTCCAAATCAATTACACTAATTAGGCGCCAGATCACCGACCATGAAAATGCTTAGATTTTAAATAGACAGAAACAAAAGGTGAGATTTGATGATACGTTACCCTTTTAGGTGCACGAAAAGCGCACAAACTTCTCTGGAATGCCAAAAAGTTCAATTTACATGCGTCATGCATGAACATTAGAAAAATCCAAATATACACGCATACATTAGTATATATATTGTTTATTTGAACTTAGGATAAGCCCATTATCTATATCAAAACCAAGCAATAAAAAACGAGACAAAACGCCAGCAAAAAAAAATAATAACTCAGACCACAAAATTGATAACCCTAAAAAGCTTCCTTCTTCGCAGCCGAATCCGTCAGAGGTCAAAGCTCATCACTCGTCGCCGATGTCTGGAGGTAAACTATTTTAGGATTTTAGATCTTCTTCAATTCAATCGTTTTTAGGGTTTCTTCAATATTCTTCTCCTTCATGGGTTCACTTATGATTAAGATTCTTTCTTCAGGTGAAATTCCCAAGGACCAAATGCCAAGAAGAGAAAGCGAAAACGATCGACTCCCTCGTCCTTTTAGCTTAAATTCTCTCTCTCTCTCTGTGTGTCTTACAGTTATCCCTTTCTGATCTCCGGTTGATATACTATTTCAGGAACTCGTGAAGAAAAATATAGGTTGATGTATTTGGACATGATGTTTTGGGGAGTAAAACATAAACATGAACCAACATAAACATGAACCAGCGACTGTGATGTTGATCACAAAAGATCTCTTAAGAGACCTTGTTGACTTGCGACCGGAGCTTGCACTTTTAAAAGAGAAAGAGACCAATATTCTCTTAGTGCACAGAATCAATCCAGGAGGGCTGCCCTGCATGATATTGCAACTTCAACATGGCTTTGGAAAAGCCTAGCAACCGGAGGGAGCCCTCTCGTTGGCCACTGCATGAGACCAGAACCAGCTACGCCAACTTGTTCTGTTTGCAAATTCTCCGATAAGTTCTGTATCTTATTTGGTGTAATCAGCACGATTGCCTGTGTTTTTTTTGCTTTTTGCTTTTTTAATGCAATCAAATCGCACAATCTGAAGTGTCTTTTTCTATATAACAGCGGCAGAGACAGGGGTCTTCTTGGACCTCGATGGTTGCCCAATCCCTCCTCGTCTCAATCCTGCTATGATCTCTGCCAACATCAGATTAGCTCTTGAGAACTTGGGCTACACTGGCAACGTGTCCATCTCTGCTTATTCTGCTGAGAAGCAAAGCGAACAAGTAGAGTCTGAGTTTAAATCCACCAAGATCGAGCTTAAACATCGAGGTCAAATTCCTTTAAACATCTCTTTCTCTTTTTTACTGTTATCCCTTTCTCATCTCTGGTTGATATAATATTTCAGGAACTTTTAAAGAAAAAGATAGGTTGATGTATTTGGACATGATGTTTTGGGGAATAAAACATAGAGGTGGACCAACAAATGTAATGGTAATCGCAGTTGACCGCTTACCAAAAGTCAACTTCGTTTCGGGGCTTGACATTTTAAAAGAAAATGAAAACAATGTTCTATTAGCGCAACCTCGAAACAATCCGGAAGGGCTGCAGCTGCCTGATGCAACTTCAATATGGCTTTGGAAAAGCCTAGCAAGTGGAGGGAGCCCTCTCGATGGCCACAGCATGAACCGGAACCGGAACCGGAACCAGAACCAACTCCACCTTGTTCTGTTTGCAGCACAAGGGCACTTCCTCTTGCCAATAAGCGAAAGTCCGACCACCGAACCGGACCTTTTCTCAAACCTTGACTCAAAAGCCAGAAGAAGAGCAGCAGAGCTAAATCCTCATACTGATGACTAGTCATGACATTTCCGTTTTTGTTTTTGTTTTTGTTTCTGTTTAATCTTATATATTGTTATTCCTGTGTTGATGGGAAATCTCTTTGGTTGCTACAATTCCCATTCCCATTCCCATTCGTATGTGATGCGTGCTACTTTTCCCTACTTATTTATATGACGTTTGTTTGCTCTTTTTTTTTTTTTTGTGTCATTGTTATATATTAAATTGTTTCTGAATTTTGATTGATCAACATGGCACAAGCTTATTACATAGCTCATTATTTTGATAGTTTTAAAATCGATTCCACACATACCAATGTCTCTTGTTAATACGATTTTGATTCTTATGGAATTAACTTCTCATTTTTTCATTAAAAAAAAAAAAAAAAAAAACTTCCCATTAAGATTTTTCTCATATGCGTTTGATACATTAACATTTTTAAGGTCAATTCTTTCTAAATATTTCAATTTTCAACTTTTAAATATCTTAGTAGTCGGATATATATCTTATGATGATAGTGGGATATCTTTTGATAGTCATATATCTTATCATAGTTTAAGGAAAGATAGTTGACTATCATATGTCTTACTCTTATGATAGTCGAGTATCTCACGTTATTGTTGTCATTCTATTCTATGAAACTGCTATCTCAAGTTATTGTTTTGTTACAATATATCATGTTTTCTGCTTGTTTTTGTTATACTTATAAGTTTTAATACAAGTAACAAAGCTTTCGGTATTAGACTTGTAAGTTTTAGTCTTGACTGTTTTTCTTTTTGAAACTATGATGTAGATGACTTCTTGTGACTCTCGTGAAACGGATCAAGACAATGTTGATGGAAGAGAATCTGAGAGTGAGGATGTTCAAAACCCAACATCTCGAAATAAAGGCAAGAGAAAAGAAAAGGCTACTACGAGTGCTTCTGGTCCTAATAAGTCAAAGAAGAAAGAAAAATCTTGGGTTTGGCCACATATTCCCAGACACGAAGACAATGAGGACGTTGCTAATTGTGCCTATTGTAAGAAGGAGTTCTTGTTCCAGCGAGAAATGGCACAACAAATATGACTAAGCATCTAAAAATGTGCAAGTCATTCCAGATTTGGAAAGCCGCCAATTTGAATTATGTTCGGTTATTTGGATACATTTTGGGTAATTTCGGGTTTATTGGACCCCCGAACCGACCGGACCCCAACAAAAATTGGGTAAATTTCGGTATTTTTATCTTGGACCCGAAAAAAATTGAGTGGTACCTATATGTATAAGATTCATCTACCCGACAACAGAACCAGATCAC
Source organism: Noccaea bulbosa (assembly GCA_900406535.1). NCBI lineage: Eukaryota > Viridiplantae > Streptophyta > Magnoliopsida > Brassicales > Brassicaceae > Noccaea > Noccaea bulbosa. The sequence goes on along the minus strand of OVBJ01001015.1, from coordinate 14,511 downwards.
CTGACCCGATCACCCAAAAATCCCAGGCCTCGTTTTAGGGGGTGATTGGTAAGGGCTACCATATTACACACATATTACATACCAAGATTTATATTCAAAACTAAAAGCTAAAATTTTGAAAAAAGAAATAAATTAGCTCTAAAAATTATTTTTTTTCTATATCTAAATTTTTCTGTTTTAATGCAAGTGTTTATAACTCGGGTCAACGACTCAAGAGTGGTCAACTCTGGAAGTCTCGGTTATACCTGAGCTAAATCAATTAATTATACGGTTTTGGGTAATAATATTGACTTGGTTAAGTAATTGGTCAGAAATTAGTTTATTTTCTTAAATTCTATAAATGGAATTAGATCATCCGATTAAGCAACTACAGAAAATGATTTCTTTGCTGCCCCAAATAGTAGTTCTTCACATCGAAGGCAAACTCTGAGTTAAGATTTTAGTGTGTCTTTACTTTTCCGTGTAAACAAAAACTTTAGCGTGTGTTTACTTTTACAAATCTATTTTTGATTAGTAAGGAAATTTTCAAAAGCTATCAAATGGTTCGTATAATAAGTAATTTTGTACGGCTTAGAATAAAATTTAGTTCACGATCGGATTGATCACTTTTGCTTCGGTTTTATTATGTTCTCATTAAGTGAATATGTCAAATGCTAATATACGTCTTTAGGTTAAGTATTTTAATTAGAACGAAGGAAAAATTAGACACGTACCTTATGTCCCTGAGTTTCTCTATCTGCGGCGTTTGAACTGGTAGTTTCGTTCTGATTAGAGACGATCCTCCGTACCCTATGACATGGGAATAGTTCCCTGAGGACATGCTGTTCCGTTCCTATGCCATATTTGCCATATTGGCAATCTGTATTCTTCTTCTCGTCTCATCATGTCCGTAGGTGATCTCCTGTATTATATTGACAGAAATAATAAATAAAACGTACGTTAACTTTATATGGTTTTCAAAACAAAACAAAAAATTATTGTGTAAACAAATTAACCTGTAGCTGATGGTCTTTTAGCAATGGATTGGTAAATGCCGGCTGGTCTTGTATCGGTATACAATCAATCAGATCTCCGTCCGGACTCTTTTTATAAATTAGAAAAAAAATTGAAGTTAACATAACTTAACGATATTTGCATGCATTTGTATAATAAATTCAACGAGAGAGATATCGTTTAAACGTACCTGTATTCTCATGACAGGAACCGATACTACTCCTAGTGGAGTAAGAAGTAGACCGATCAAGAACAGCAACAGTAGTGACTCCATGTTCAGCAGTAAAATCGGAGAATCCGCCAACAAGGAAAAACGACGATAGCCGAGACAGATCGAGGGTGTCAGAGGTGTCACCGAAGAGAGAAAAAGGTGTCAGAGGTGTCACCGGAGGGTGTCCTGAGGCTTTCAGTGTAACAGATACTCTCTCGATTTGTGCGCTCTGTGTTTATGCTCACAATCTCTCGTTTGTAAAAGAAAGCAGAAAAGAAAGGACACGAGACAAGCGATTTACAGAGTTCCCCACTTCTTCCCCAGGTACATCTCTCTTCAGGATCAAGGCCTGGAAATCCACTATACTCTGAGTTACAAGAAGCTTGAGATCACAACAATGGTGAAAACTCTCAACGAAGAAGACGACTCCCTTCTCTCTCGTTGTAACAAAACATTATGTATATCTAATATATGATACAACAAATGGGCTTGCTTCTTATTTCTGTAACTCTGTAGACATCCTTTTGGGCCTTAATTACTTAAGCCTAATTCCAGCTCATGAGATTAGAACCACCGTTCACAGTCAAAGGTGTCGAGAGAGATCGCCGAGAGGTGTCACCGGAGAGAGAAAAAGGTGTCGGAGGAGGAGGAATGAGACGCTGAAAATCTCAAGCGACTGTTCTGTGACGGGCGCCCTTGAGACAACTCCTTGTTTATGTTAGCACTCCAAACAGAACAGCGCCACTGTGTATCTTCAAGATATACAAAATTTATTTGTTAAGTGATTATTCGTAGCAGCACTCCAAAAGAACAGGACCATTCAAGTAAGTGATTCACATCTCAGGCTTTTTAAAACATCACTAGATGACTACTAACGGTAAGAGCGGTTTTTCTTTTGGATTTTACCTTTTACATTTTTATTATCAGTTTCTGTATATACCCGTCTTCTTACGTGATAAAACACACTACTAAATAAGAAAGATTGTCGTTCAAAAAAAAAAAAATAATAAGAAAGATTAGACTTTAAGTTAAAAGCAAAATATTCGTTTGCCATTTTCGTATGAATTTTTTTCTTAACGTTCATCTACCTATAAAACCAATCCTCTACCTATTTGTAAATACAAATAAATTCATCTAAAATTTGTTTTGTGGTTTTTAAACTAGTACCAAATAAGGATATATATTGTTAGACCCAACAAGAGTTCTGGTTTATAAACTACACAAAATTTCGATACATGAGCAACTGAGTAAATAAAGCTCCATTATTGTTGTCCCATCGACGTAAACTGACATGTTCAGAAAGAATCAAAACTTTAGGCTATTTAGCTTAACTGATCCTATATATCATTAATAAACAAAAGGAACTGATCAACACAACATAAGTAACAATCCAAAACTTTATTTAAAAGAAAACCATATAAATCCAATTATCACACTCACCTTCTACTTTCGTTTCAAAGTTTCGATCACACTGTAAACCGTTTGAGGAAAGACAAATAACTCTCTGTAGTTAGTTTGGCCCAGATATGTTATTTTCATGGACTAAATTCATTTGAGATTATTTAAGAAATTTGAGTTAAATAATTATCAACATAAAGCCAAAATAATATTCCCCTATTTATTTGAAAATTAAATTTTCTATGGAACTAAATTCGGTTCGGTTTTGACTTTTGAGTGTTACTATCTGTTCCGAACTGAACCGAATTCATAAAACTATTTCGGTTTTTGTAGAAATTTTCAGTCAAATTCGGTTCATTTTGGTTTATCCGGTTAAATTCTGCAAATTCGGTTCAATTCCTTCCTTCCACTCAATGCATTTGGCTCCTCTCTCGGACTAACGACGTCGTTTTCAAGAAGCTAAATCGTTCGGTCTAAACATAACGACGTCGTGTTGAACCTTGGTGAATCATCCCGCCGTTGTTATCTCTCTCGATCGAATTTTCCCCCTGAAATCAGATTTTCGGAAGTTAGTGGTTTAGCGAATCAATCCGTAAGGAGAATTCTTCATTTTTGGTTGGGGTTTCTGAAGCGATCGATTAATAAAATCTCATATGTCGTTCTCGATTTGCCTGTGTGTTCTCTGTTTTTGAAATTGCAAGAAATTCTTTGATTTTGGTCGAACATTGTTGAGCCGAAAAATTGAATGTAATCGATCTGTTTAGACGTGTTTAGGTGAGGCTTTTTTCACGTTTTTCGTCTCGTATCTACCCGAAATTGGGTTCCTTTTCTATATTGGTTCTTAGTATAACAGAGAATTTCTTTGAATACATAACCAGATTTTGAGTTTTTGTTTTATGATCAGGACTAGGACTCGTTTCATCGGTGTGTACATAAACTAACTAGAGCTTGTGCAGAACAAGATGAGCACCAAACTGTGGGTGAATTGTGATGACTGTGTAAGGCGCATGAACATAAGATGGAGACAGCTCGAAAGAGAATCTCTGTAGAATCAATGCCATGGCCATCTTTGCCTCCAACAAAGCGAAATTCTGTCCAATGCAGATCCTTGGTCCCCACGAAAAGGGAAAGAACGAGACTTGGCTCTTCGTCGCCTTGGAGAGCCCGTCTTTGAACCTCTCTGGCTTAAACTCCGCTGCATCGTTGCCCCATAGCTCGGTGGACTAGCAGAATAGGGAGACTGATCTGAACACCGCCTGGTAATGTCAAGTCGCCTATCTTCGTCTCTTTGTGAACGGCTCGAGTCAGCTGAGTCACTGGTGGATATAGCCTAAGGACCTCATACAGTATCATCGTCATCTGTGAAAGGGATCAAAAACCATTCATCAAAACACAACAAGAGTGCTCAAAAGGTTTATGACAATTTTGGTTTAATAACTTACAACTTTGAGTTGGTTTAGGCCTTCTGAATCAGGTTCGTTGTCACCAAAAACTTGATTCACTTCTTCTCTTGCGCGAGCTTGCCAGTCTTGGTGTTGGCTTAACAAAACCATCGTCCATACAACAAGTACCGAAGTTGTCTCCTGACCAGCGAAATAGAACAACTTGCACTCTTCCATCACATCCTTAATGCTCATTCCATTTCCTTTAGCTTGCACCTTATTTGATTCCAGTAGTATACCAAGCAAATCCTCGCTCGGCGCTTCCCCTAACCTTTTGTTAATGATCCCTCTCAGTATCACTTCGATTTCTCTCGCTGCTGCTTTCATCCTTCTGTTACCCTTCGTTGGAAGAAAGCTAAGACAAGGAAAAGATCAACATGGTTTCACTAAAAGCTCAAGACTCAAATCTCTAAATGTCATTACCGATATCCAGGGATGAAAGCTTTACGAAAAGCTTGAATGATGAGCTTTGCTAGCTCTGCTTGGAGCTCGAATATCCTCTGTCCTTCTTTGTAGCTGCTGCCAAAAGCAGTACGAGAGATGACATCTGCAGTCATACTCACAAGCCATGGCCAAACGTCAACCTCACATAACCCTTTATGATCGGACACTAACTTGTCCCATTCGCCAACGACCTCGCTGCAGCTTTGGTGGAAAGCAGGTACCATAATCTATACACACAGAAGCAAGACGTCAGCCAAAACGATACACATACTAATCTAAGCTATGAAAAAAGAGAGAGAGTCAACAAAACCTTGATCTTGTCAAGATGGAAAGCAGGATTGATGATTCTTCGGTGTTTCGCCCATTTGTCTCCATCATAACTAACGAGTCCAAAGGGAGGGAACGTATGCGTCTTCTGGAAATCATGGATTTTGTTGAACACTTCCTTGATTTGCTCAGGATCCATTATAGTGATGGTTGGTATAGGTCCAAACCACGTAAAGTAAGTCCTTCCTGTTCAAAGAGTTACAAAAGATGAAACCTTTTATCAAAATCTACAACAGATTTGCTGTTCTCTGTATCTTCAAGTAAACAGAGCTAAAAGCGCTAACAAGGAAACATACCGTGAGTTTTGAGCATTTGCAAGGGATAAGGCACGACACGTGGCTGGATATCATCCGTTAGTTTGATGGGTTTGGATCTTGCCTCCGTCAACATGGTAAAATTCCTCCTCAGATCGCCGACGAGAAGCGTGTAAGGAGTTCCGGAAAGACCTTGTCTTCTCAGGTAACTCTCGAGCATCTTTGGTTTAAACCAAACCCAATTCAAAGTTCTCCATACCCACCAGGACACAAGAGCTATAGCTATTGAAACTGTTACCGCTGCAAGTGAGATCTCCATTAGAGAGAGAAAAGAGAGAGAGAGTTGGATAAATCTTCTAACTTTCTTTTAAGATTTATAGATTTGAGAATTTCGGAGCAGGTAAATGATATTGGTGTAGTGCTGATGACATCACCCCTGATGTCTTAAATACTTTTATTTTTGGTTTTAAGTTGTATATACTTTGTACTTTGTGTCTCGCCCAAATTATTTTGTTTGATTTTTGCTTTAATTGGAGTCTCACGGTTACATGACACGGTGGCAATTTGAATTTTGTGTGAAAAGCGACATTTGTCATAACTTGAGTGGCGGGACGTTTCTTTGTGAATCCATGCGATTCTGTTACCATAATAACGTAAAAATATTTTGTTTTGTCGACATAAAATAAAAAGGAAACTTGTATTTTTGTGATTTTGTTAGTTTACTATCACAATAATCAGGTTTTTGTAGCGTAGAATATACGCTTGTAAACATTAGAATCCATGAAAACGAGCAACCGTGGCTAGAATAGAAACACCATCTCTGGTCTTATTTTAGTTTCTAATTCTTTGCGGAAATGATGTTTCCAACTTCCAAGTTCAAATTATAATATACAAAAAACATCGAAAAGAAAAGAAATCGATGAGCCACCATTAACATTAACATCCAAAGCAAAGTTGGTTCACAAAGTTGAGAAATAGTCTTAACAAATAACATTCTAAAATATACTAATTAAGGATAATACCATTAATCAAAATTAACATTCAAAGCAAAGTTGGTTCACAAAGATAATCTCCTGAAAATAGTAATAGACTAGAAAATATTATTCTCTGTTGATTCAAGTCTTTTCACGGCTTTGTTTCTGTTCTGCTTCCACCTGTGTTATCATCTCCACTTCTTTGTAAGCTTGTGGTGCAATCGAGATTAGTCTCTTCTTCTTTGTCCTGACCGAATCTTGGCATCGTATTGAAACCAAATGCATCTGAATTCATCTCCACGTACGGGTTCTCTTGCTCCGTTAGTGAATCATCTCCTAAAGTTTCTTCACACTCCAAATTATTGTTTGGAAAAACGTAATCTTCTCCATGAGAAATCCAAACCCAGTAATTAAGCGCAAACCCCCAATTATATAGATGTTTCACGACTATTTCTTCTTCTCTTTGTTTTCCATTTTCACATTTAAATATTTAATACATGGACAAAAAAGCTTACCGCTCTCCAAATATAGTGGTTGGTTCTTCGCAAATCTCATGAAATTCTCTAAACCTTGGCTAAATTCTTCAGAAACCCCTTTTGTCGTTTGATTGATTTGTTAATGATCAAACATAATCAGAACTACCCGATGCTAGGCCACCCCGTGGATGTTCCCACAATTGCCCACGCTTGAGATGATGATCTCTGAGTGTGAGGTGGGGTGCTAATGATAAAAGTTCCACATCAGAAGTTGGAGAAATAATTAACTAATATATAAAGGGTTAGGGCCTCTCCACCTATTGCCAATTGGTTTTAGGTTGGATGTTCATGAGTAACCCGAATTTAACATGGTATCAGAGCAGTCGATTCTGGGCCACCCCGTGGATGTTGTTCCCAGCCCCCGCTTCAGATGATGACCTCTGAGCGTGAGGGGGTGTTAATGATGAAAGTACCACATCGGAAGGTTGAAAAAATAATTAACTAATATATAAAGAGTTATGGCCTTTCTACCTATTGCCAATTGATTTTAGGTTGGATGCCCATGTTTAACCCGAATTTGACATGATTCGCATATACATCCAACTTCTTGAAGAAAAAATATCGCCACTAGAATTCATTATGTACTTTCGGAATTCACAAAACCATTATGTACTTTCGGAGAGTGAAAGGAGATCACGTTTTTGAGCTGGGATAGATTATTTTTTGTATTGTTAGTTGTTACGAAACTTTTGCAAAATTATTTAGACATAAATTAACGTCAACAAGGTCTAATTTGTATCAGAGTGATAATATATTTTCTAAAATATTTTAAACTTTCGACTTTTTCATCGGATCTCCTCATCCCTCGCCGAAAACACCCCACTCTTCTCTCTCGTCTGTTACAGACAAACGGAAAAAAATAAAACATGTCTTTCAGAAACTGGAATGATCAACTGAATATAAACATTTCAATCTCAACCCATCCTTTTCTTTAAAAAGAACAAAAATCCAAAACAATGTATTCTTCATTTTCTTTATCCAAATGCTTCGTAACCGTTCCTATCTTGGCCATGCAACTCCTGCTCATAGGCAGTGCTTTGTCCTTAAATCTTACCAATACGTATCTCAACCACAAATGCCGCATCAATCAAGGAAAATATAGGCCTGGAAGTAAGTACGAGCACAGTCTCAATGCTATCTCCCGTGATCTCACTAATTGGACTAGTTTCCGGGACGGTTTCAAACACGAAACAACCCGTTCAGAGGATTTCAATTCAATCACCGTCATATTTCAATGTCGCGGTGATTCCTTAGGGCCTAAATGCGGTTCTTGCGCTGCTACCGCGGTTGATGTCCTCAACACTATTAGCTAGTGATGATAACTGTAGACTAAAAAAATAACTCATGAGTTAACTGAATTAAGGAAAAAAATTGAGTTTGTGGAATTACTTTATTGGTTTAGAGTTATAAGAAATTGATTTCTTTAATAATACACCTTNTTTTGAAAAAAAAAAAAAAAAAAAGATGTATTTTCTCTTTTTTTTCATCGTAAATGATTTTTTTTTCCACGAAATGCTAATATTCTAAAAATCATATTTATATAATTAAGTACATTCTTTTAACCATTACAAAATAATCATTTATATTTTAAAATAATTAGGAAAAAAAAAAAATATCATTACACTGAAATATTAAGTTATCATTAAAAATGATATTAATGGATATATATGGTATGGTATGGCATATGGCAGTTCCGTAAGAGAAGAAAACTAGGCTCGCAAAGTTGGCTTACCTCTTGTAAACGAGAAGAAAACGCACTAGACACATTTGTCCAATTTCCACTCTGGTCACGTGGCGAGGCAATATCATCTTTAATCGCCCCATTCTTTTCATTGGTTTCAATCTTTGACAGCCAACAAGACTCAAAGGTTAGTATAAGTAACATAACTTCAACCAAAACTCGAAGAAGAAGAAAAACGTACAAGTTTCTCAGACTTAAGTACGATAGACTTAGCCATGCTTCCGAGACGGTGGCCTTGCAACAATTGCTTCATCGGAGACGTCTCTTCTGTCTTTAGATCTTCCATAACCATTTGCTCCAATCTTTCAATTTCCTCGTGACAGGAGCGAATTTGCTCCAGCATAATTCCGATATCCACCGGAGAGGCAGGAGTAGCCTCGAGTGATGTCGAACCGGACATTGATTCTACACTAGCAGAGAAAACAATTAAAATCAGATTTCGATTGAAAACCGGAAACTTCGACAGAGTTCAAAGAGGTATAAGACAAACAAAAAATAAAAAAACCATGAAATTTTCCATGGGAAGGCAGAACTGGGACTAAAGTTCTTAACCGAAATGATGGTACTAAAGTTGGTGACAGATTAAGATAAGATAACCGGGTGGAACCGGATAAGATTTCCCGTAGCAAAAACAAGATGCGAGATAAAGAGACTGATAGGCAAAAGGGATCGAGGAATCAGCGGCGCGAAAATTAGGGTTTGCGAGAGAGATAAGCTAATTAAGAAACACCGTACCTCAGCCTGTAAGGAACGCGACGTCGAGAAGAAGCCGAGAACAAACAACTTCGAGATTTGAGGACAAGATTTGAAACCCCTAGAATTTATATAAACGGAACTCGGGCTCCGGTTAATCAATGGGTCTTTATTAATTGGGATTGGGCTCAACGACCTAATCATAATTGGGCTTTGTTTATCGATTAAAAGGAGTTGTTTTTAGTGTGAAATAAATAACATTGGGCTTTGTTAATCGACCATTTTAGAGTTGCCAAAAAAACAAAAAAAATCGACCATTTAAGAAGTGAGAGCTGTGGTAAATAACCAAAAAAAAACAAAAATGAAAATGAAAATGAAGAATAACTAGCAAAAGCAACAAGAAGAAAATTCAAAACATTTAACTAAAACAAGAGAATAAAAAATACGTAAAATTTTAATATAAGAATTTTCTATTTTTTATTTTATTTTTTCATTCAAGATTACAATAATTTTTATCAAATTTGACATGCATTATTATGGTAGTATCATAAAATTTGTTGACAAAAAATATACTCTGTTTAAGGAAATGGTATTCAATAATAAGGACAAAATCAAACCCCAGAATTACGTTTATAGTAGAAAGAAAGAAATGAGTCAAACACTGAACCGAATGAAAGAGCACACAGAATTGAAGCAAACCAGATGAGTCTTCCTCATTAAACTCTAAAAGCTTCTCCTAATTTTTTTTTGTCTTTTTCTTTAATTTATAAATCTCAAACATCAATAATTTGTTTTCCGGGAACTCTTTACTACTGTTTCTGGGTTTTGTCTGAATTGGATGACGATGGATCATAAAGATAAAACTCGCGTAGTAGAACTTGGGTCCCGCCAAGATATTTCTCCTTCTTTCATGGTGAGGTTTTATTGTTTCTCACTCTCAACTCAATTCCACTAGATCTTTTCATTTCATCAAAATTGATCTTCTTCTTCTTCTTCTTCTTCTTCTTCTTCCTTGATTTCAGCTGAGGGTTTAGGGTTTATAAGTTTAGGTTTTAGGCGATTGTTTTGATCCTCTGCTACTTTTTTGAACTCTCTCACTTGCAAGTCATGCAAATGCCTTCAATTCTGTTATCTTCGCGCTATACGGAGATTCCGCAAATTGCGACATTTTTGAAAACAAATTCGGGGAAATTAGCTAAATAAAACTTATAAAATGTTTCTGCTGATTTGGGTTACGAATTCTGTGAAATCTATTGATGACTTTTAGGCTTCTGATGATTTGTCAAGAACCGAAAGTTTGTGAGGAAAATCAACTTCAACTTTCTAAGCTTTTATGTTTTGCAGGATGGTGAGATTAGAGACGAGCTATCACAGAGCCAGCACCAAAGATGGCGAGGCCTTGTGTTAGATATAGAAGAATCAAGAGCACGCGGCGAAGAAGCTCATGGTCATGGATCCTTAACTCCAAGTCCTGTTTTCAACTTCTCTCCAATGTCAAGCCCTAGAATCGGGAGACGTGTTGCATCCATGAGCCCTTGTTCCTCTTCTTCAAGGCACATAAATCTCTTAAACTTGAAAAACCGGAACGACAATGCAGATATTGAGGAAGGCGGGGCTTCGGTTCCAAGAACATGGTCTCTCACTAATCTCTTAACTCCTAGAACATACAGGAAGACAGAGTCTTTACCTGTTACCCCTGTTGCTCACTCAAATCCTGAGTCCATGCACGGAAGCTATGCCGTTACTTCCATGGTTAGTAATAGTATTCAGCATTGGTTATTACTGAAATGATTCATTTTCTTTTGATTACTGATGTGAGTGTTGTTCTTGCTAGAAAAGAGAGCGTGCACTGCCTATTCGCCGTTCACGCTCTGTCCCAGCACTCATCAACAAAGATGGCAGTGTAAAGCCCTTAGGATTCCTCCGTGTGGTTCCTACTCCATCTCGAAGGGGATTATGAGAGTCTAGAGATGAAGCAGGCATCAAAAATGGGTAATTCTCAAATCACATTTCAGAAATGTCATTGTGAGTTTGTGACAGCGACATTTACAAAACTCCACCTTATATTTAGTGATGTGTGTTCAGATGAAAAGGGTGAAGATGTTCCTGAAGAAGAAGCTGTGTGTAGAATCTGTATGGTTGAGTTAGGAGAAGATTCAGAAGCTTTCAAGATGGAATGCATGTGCAAAGGAGAGTTAGCTTTGGCACACAAAGAGTGTACGATCAAATGGTTCACGATTAAAGGGAACGTAACGTGTGATGTGTGTAAGCAAGAGGTGAAGAATCTCCCTGTGACTCTTCTCCGTGTTCAGGGTTCTCAGGGTGATCAGTATAGAGCAGCCGATGATAACAACGAGCTTTCACGGTTCAGTGAGTGGCAAGATGTGCCGATTCTTGTCATCGTAAGCATGCTTGCGTACTTCTGTTTCCTCGAGCAGCTTCTTGTCGTGCAAATGAAATCAAGCGCCGTTGCAATTGCTTTACCGTTCTCTTGCATCGTCGGTCTTCTTGCATCGATGATATCAACAACGATGGGTAATTAAATAATAAGAGTTCTCTTTACTCCTTCACAATTTATACTTTTTTTTGGTTCCTTTTCTATGTTAATAATAATCAGTGATTGTTTGGGTGGAGTGACGAAGAAGTATGTGTGGATCTTCGCAACCATTCAGTTCGGTTTTGTGGTCCTTTTCGCTCATCTTTTCTACTCAGTTGTAAGATTTGATTTCATGTCTCAGAGACTTTTTTTTTTTTTTTTTTTTTTTCAGATTTTGTTGAAGCTCCTCTGTTCTTGATTGCTCACAAACTTGTTACATCTGTGCAGGTTAAGCAGCCAGTTATGTGCATTGTCTTATCCACTATGATCGGATTTGGACTCACCATGTCCGGCACAACGGCTATTAACGAGTTGATGAAATGGAGGAGAATTCATACTCACGCGCAACCAAGCACTCAGGTGGATCCACCACCGTCTAAGACAGCAGACTAGTGCTTGACTGGATCTTGTTGTTGTGGGTTATTTGGATTTTCGGTTTAGATGTGAGAGCAGACGATGGTTATTTAGGGTGTTGGTTGTAATTTTAGAATATGTTAAGTTTCCTGGGCATCCAACCTAAAACCAATTGACAATAGGTGGAGAGGCTTCAGTCCCTTATATATCACTTAAGTCCCATCTATATTTCCGATGTGGGATCTTATATCCCAATACCCTCCCTCGAGATAATGGCCCTTCTAGCCATTAATCTCGCAGACCATCAATCCTAGGGTCGAGGGGTCGGGCCCTTTTCGGGCCGGATCAGGCTCTGATACCATGTTAAGTTTCCTGGTCATCCAACCTAAAACCAATTGGCAATAGGTGGAGAGGCTTCAGTCTCTTATATATCACTTAAGTCCCATCTATATTTCCGATGTGCGATCTTATATCCCAATAGAATAATTTATTTTTACCAATTACAAATGAATATCATGGAACGGTTACCAATTACTGGAAATTTTGATGAACATTTAAATTCTCCCATGATGCATGGAGGTTGCAGACCGATCTATGTTCTTGTGGAACAACGAGCACATGGTTGGTCTAATTGCTCAGAACCGGAGCGTGATCCTTCCCATCATATACGGAGAAAAACTTAATGATAACGAACCTGATGCAAAGCTTCGGTTAATTCTGGGTCTATGTTGAGTGCTTCATTGCAACTATTTAAGCCGTCTTTACCACGACCGAGCCTGACAGAGACTTTGCATAGTCCAAGATAGAGATGAACGTTATGTGCAGTGTGTCCAGGGTCTAGAGCAATCGCGTCTTTATAGTCCTCTGTTGAAACTCTCAACTTTCCTTTGTTTGCATTATCTTCTGCCTGCAAGGCTGCAATAGAACATACGTTTTCAAATTGGCTGCTAAAGCTCTCAGTGTTATTATTGGAAGATACAAAGAGGTTTGTAGAACTCACGCTTTTTGTTTTCTTGAGCAGTTTTTTCAGTCCAAAGTATGCTTTCTTTAGTGCACTGTGTTCTGGATCAAGACGAAGCCCTTTTTGGTAATGCCTGAAACAGAGAGTTTATGGGGGATTATGTTTTAAAAAAAAAAAAATGAAAAGAAAAAGGAAATAAGAATTAACCTCATCGATTGCCTTCCATCTGTTAAATGCGAGATTCTTGGCCACCGAAATTTGGTTAAGGACAAAAGATCTTGTGTGTTCAAGAGCATCAAACACCTCCTCCGTTTTAGGGGGATCTTGGGATGGGAGGTTAGCAAGAAAGAAGTTCTCTATATCATGGCAAGTCGCATGAGGCATGTGAGATTCATCCCTGCATGTGAAGCAGAAGATCGTATGACATGCAAAACACTCAACAGTGCACGGAACTTGACCGAGCTGACTCCCGTAGTGGTACATCTCACAGGGAAATGGACCGAGCTGCCTCCGTAAGAATGCATTCGATGTAAGAGCATTTCATATCTTTAAGGCAACTAAGATGTGTGCCATCAACAACGTGTTCTCCAGCAGAATCAGCTCGATGACACACATAGCACAAACCATAATTCTCACACATAGTTGCTTGATCATTACAGATTCCAACATCTCTGTAGCAGGATTAATATTTTCATATCTCCAGCCAAAATACTTGAGAATCATGAGTGTTGCGCATTTCTGAATGCGATAGTGGCGAGACATGTACTTGACATGAATCTTACACCGTGCACCAATTACTGATTTTGGACTGAAGACAACCTCCATAGTTCCTGCGACATAGACAACCATAGTCAAGCTGGAATTTCATCTAGATTCAAACAGCTAAGAGAAGTGGCTTGCGAAATACCCCATGTTCGAGTGAGATTGTTAATTGGAGTCTTTAACTCTTTTGGCATGTACAATTATAGTACAATCATTAAATTTGTTGATAACTCTGCATATCGCTGCAAAGTGTAAGACGCCCGTGTAGAATAAGAAACATTGTGAAAATAACATTGTCTATATTTCCGGATATGTTTATGTTTAAATGTGAGAGCAGACTTTGTTATTTGGTATGTCAAAAGAAGTCCCAAAACAAAATTTAAGATGTTAGTTGTAATTTTAGAAGAATAAAATTGGGCTAGATAAAAAATAAAAAATAAAAATAAAAAAATTTAACCATTTAAAATGAAAAATCTCATAGAACTGAATGGGCTGCTGAATCATATATTTTTTTGACATTTTTTTACAATACAGAAACAGAATGATGAGCACACATGACATGACACATAAATCACATAATGAACAGTATGATTAGTAATCCCATATTTCTTGAATAACACTTCTTCACAGCTTTTGACAGATCAGAAATAACCTTTTTTCACTCATTCTTCATTTTCAATTCTCACCCACCCAACCTCTGCCTTCAAAGCAATCTCTTTCCTCTCTTAATTTCAACCAAAACTTTCTTTTTATTTAAGTATAACCTAAAAACATTTCTTATCTCTAATGGATTAATTGAAAGAATTTTGTTTTAGTTGCCAAGTA